>CAJVQA010000145.1:0-41940 GCA_910591915.1 Cetraspora pellucida
AGAAGTTTATTATATATATATAAATATAAATAAAATTTTTAAATTTTAAAAAAATTTTATAATTACTAACTTTTTTAGATATAAGTATTATTAATTTTACTATATAAAATTATTGATTTTTTATATAATAAACTAATTTAAATAGGTAATTTTCTTTTTATTATATCTTTTTTTTTATATAATAATTAGGGCAATACTATTTGTACCCCCCATTATTGCTATTCATACCACCCTACCCCTGCAAAAAATTTTATATAATACAACATGTAATTGGTTTCTATATTAGCCAACCAACCTATGTGATTTATAGTAATAAAATTTTCTAAAATGTGACTTAAAATTTTGTACCAAGTCGATAAAAGAGCAGTAAATCTGTGATTAAAAAACTCAAACATATGTGTACATATGTGCTAAGAATTGCAAGCATATCTCAAGTATAAGCCTGAGCTAGAACTTTCGCTACTAAGAACCTAACTTCGTTATCAATCTAAAAAAATTATTTTTTAGAAACTATTAGTAGTTACTGACCAATCTTATTAAAGGCAAACTATATAAAACACAAGAATCATATCACTACACTTTTGTCGAGATTAAGTCTTAAGATCTAAGGTAACCTTTTTAAGTTGATTCAAAAAGATCCTTTAGCTAACTAAGGGTCAAATAATTGATTTAATAATTTATACAAGCTTATGTACTCAAATAATTGATTTAATAATTAGATCTTGTTTTATTTTAATCAAACAAGAAGGCTGTGATGTATATCGATTGCATACAATATATGCTACACTTCTCTAACTAATAGACGTTTGTGAATATATTTGATTTTGGATATAATAAACTTGAATATAAAGAGCTCAAATTTGAAATTTCATGATAGTGTTATTCGCAAATCGGTGAGTCTGTCACTAATTCCTTCCAATCCTCGTGTAACCTATGGCAGCTTAGTTGAAATAGGTGTGTTAGATTTGGCTGTGTGGTTTATCTGTAGATAAGTACTATTCTTCTCTTCTAAGTCCTTCCTTTATCCTATTCTTCTATTAACCTTGCCTTCTCTTGTCCTCTCTTTACTTCTTTAACCTGAGGTTACAAAACGTCGAATCGGGGGTGGAGTCCTTCTCTTGCGTTAACAGCTTGGTCACGTGATTTACGGTGAACGATCAAAATGCGGTTTAGTGGGTTACAAATAGGCGAACGATAGTTGATGATGATGGTTTTAATGATAGTTTTTAGTTTGGGTTAGGTTATAGTTTCACTTTCAATATGAGTCCGATACTTAAGTTTATTTTAGCAATGTATTGACTTGGGGTATCGCAGTTACTTTCCCCCTGGGTGGAAAGCCTTTTATTTATAATAAAACTTTTATTTACATTCGAGGATAATTTCCTCTACATTATCTATTTACAATATATCATCCTTAAAACCCCTTTCTCCACTATAATAACTAAAAACCGAATGTCCCATATACCGTCGATCTACCCGAAGTAACCAAAGTAATAAAAGTAAGAAAAGTAAGATTTCTCTTACTTTTTATGTGACCAGTTACTCGGGTAGGCGACGGGACCTAATTTCAACGATCGATTTCGGGGCTCACAATAGTTCAGTATACAAGGCGATGAGTTCTTAAGAAAACATACAGTCAACTCTTATAACAAACTGATAGCTCTGAAAGAAAAAAAAATTCGGTATAGAAAATTAATATGTTTTCTTAAGAACCCATGCATATTGTATACTGAACTATTATGAAATTTCAAAATTTTGAGTTCTTTATTTTAGAGTTCATAAAGGTTCATTGTATCCAGAGCTGACTGTATTAATTTTCTACAACATAATTTCTTTTTTCTTCCAGAACCGTCTGTTCGTCAAAGAATGAGTTGACTGCATGTATGTACGTTATGAAAGTGCAAGCTAGCACTAATATAACTAAATAGCACAATCTGATACTATACACTAACTAATATCTAATAAACAAGATTGAAAAATTCAAATTGGTAAGCTACGTTCGAGGCGGAGAAAGATTGGTCTGTCTTATAAGGTTATTACCAGGACTTGGATAAGTATCTCTTTTGCTTTTAGTGTGAATTTCTTATATTCAATGTGCTGGTCCAACACTAATACTTTTACTATATTCTTTATTCCAAGTGTATTGCTTATTTCAGGTCACATGATCACAATCGAATTCGAATTACGTATGAATTATTTCAACAATGGGTTTAATCACAAATGTAATCACTGGCAAATTTTATACAAAAGAGGTCTCGATTACTAATATGATCTTTCGTACTTTCTACTAACTAATGATAACGGTGGTCAACAAAACTGAAAATAGAAATAAAAAAGAAAAAAATAAGAAGAATAATGGTCAAACAGCCTCATACAACGTATACATACTGAGCCAATAAAAATCTTAAGTTTTGAATTGTTCACAATTTTAGACTTTTACGTATAAGACTGAACTGAACTCTGATGTATGCTTAGCCAGGCTAATAAAATCATTTTTAGGATTTAGTAGAAGAATAGCGATAGATTATATAATAATACTACACGAACCTTTTATAAGTATAGCAGTTTGAGGTAGAATTGAAGGCAATTTCATAAGTATCATAAGTACAGTAATTTTGAAAGCATTATAACTTTACACAAATATGAATTGCAGAATTGTGCATTCATATTGTATTACATAATTGTTGACGCGTATGTATATACAGAATTACTTATTCTTTCTATATACTATATCTTATACTAATTTAGTTTCTATTTGGGCAAGTGCTGGCATAGTGTTCAGGTTGTTTGCAGTGGGTGCATCATCTTATTTTGCATTCCACCAACTCAAACCCAGAAGGGTCTCTTCTGGTTGAATTATTTTTTCGACGATTAGAGGCACCAGCAGGTCTTCCTCTAGTACGAACAATTTGAGGATTCTGCAAAACTGTTAATGGAGTATTAATCAAATTGTTTAATTTCTCTCGAGCAGCTGATTGTTGGTGTTCTGGCCATTCTTCATACTTTTCTTGTAAAGTTTGCAAAAGAGGCTGTAGTTCTTGAATGTTGGTCTCAATAGATGGTATTGACGAATGCTCTTGGATCCACCAATGTTCATGGAAATCATCAAGTGTTAAACCTTGATTATTTTCAATAATTTGAATTTTATGAGCACAAGGTAGTCCCATTGTGCTTGAGAAAGATCCAGTGCATGGTGGTAAGGGATCTTGTGTGGTAGCACATTTTATCCTTTGGTACTGCTCATCTACCTTTTTAAGGGCAAAATTCGAAATTTTGTTCTTAATGTTTGCATATAAAGAATTATTTTGTACAAAAGTTGGGAAACGAATCTTTTCTGATGAAATCTTAGTATCTAATTCTTGTTTTTGATTATTTACTGCCAAGGAAAGTTTTATACGAACGTTACGAAGATCTCCTGCCGATGTATGTAAATAAGTCTTTATTGTAGCGTGAGCACCCTCAACGCGAGAAGTAACAGTTGTTCCTAAATGAAGAAACTTATTTGTCTAAGCCTTTATGAATTTCTCTTTCAAAGGAATCCAAGTTTCTTCAAGATATTTAATAATATGCGGTTTGTTTGTATAAGTATAAATGAAATGTTGCCATTTCATATCAAATTCAACTTCAGTTTGTGACTGAACAACGTTATTCCACTCTAAGAGAAAAGTTTGCCACTCATTACCTTCTTCGAATTGAGACTTACAATTTTTCATTATGTTTTTATTAATATGCCATAAGCATAATAAATTAGTAGAATCCAGAAAAGCCGTTTTGAGAGCATTCATAAGAGCCAACTCTCTATCCGTTACTATAACATGAGGATTTGATATTCCATTAAACAATTTAGTAATACAAGTTAACGCCCAGAGATAATCCTCCTCATCCTCATCTTTCATAAAGATAAAACACGAAAAAAAAGTAGTGTTGAAACTAGTTATGCCGACAACATTTAATAACGGCATTCTATATTTGTTCGTTTTGTAAGTGCAATCCATAAGAAAAATGAATAAATATCGACAGGTAAGCATAACAGACTCATTGTGAGTAAAAAAAAGGTGAGTAATATGACCTGTATCATCACATTTGTATTCATATATATAATCACCCTCTTTAAGCTCATCTATTAATGCTTCAACTGGAGTGCGACCCACTAAATTTTTTTGGCGGAGTCGCTCACGTGCATTATAAATGTCTTTACATATTACTAATGCTAATGGATCATTTTGACGGATAGTTGATATTATTTCCCGGGGACGTGAGCCGGAGGCAGTCATTTCTTCAACATTTACTAATTGCTGCTTTGTGAGTCGACGAGACATTGGATGCCCTGATAAATCTTCTGAAGGGTCATGATTATGGCTACTATCACGAACTCTTATGTACCATAAGTTATCACATCGAGCTGCATATAATTCAAAAGGACAATCAATCAACCGGGTACTTGTTTGTCTTTGATGAATTTTTGAGCTGTTGTAAACTCCACCCCGGTCACAACGCAATATCATATTTTTTAAATTGCCATGATGATCCTTACGCGTTCTCTTTTTTACCAGTACATAACCTTGAGAATTGGCAAATGTTTGAGCACTCTGAAAAAGTTCAATTGCACTTTCATATGTCGCAGCAGGTGGTGGAAGCATATTCTGATTAAAAGAATTTATTATTATAACAAGAAAATGGTTTATTATTTTTGTACTAAAAGCACTTCCTAATTTATACTTTTTCTAGTTTACAAATCCTATATTACTTCACTTTATGCATCACATAATGATGCTTTACAGTTTTACATCACTAATCGATGCTTTACTGACTAATGCATTGCACGAATATGTCGTCATAATCACAATCAATCAACAATCATTGGAATGTAATTTGGAAAGAAAATCTGTAAAGGGTATTAACATACCGAGACATTTTTAGAATAAACCAAATAATAGTAAATAGGCTGGCGTCAATAGAAATCAAGCAGATTGACATTTAAAAAAGAATAACACCTTAACTTTCACGCTCATATTATCGAGATATGAGCAGTGAAAGTTAATGTATTGTTCTTTTTTAAACATCAATCTGCTTGATATCTATTGACACCAGCCCATTTATTCACTTTTTTCAAATCTAGATTAAAAGCAAATTTTGGTTCTTGGAAAGATTGAATTAAAACTATATGACGACAACAGCCAAATTCAAATAGTATGAACCTCTTTAGATTGGTTTCTTTCACAGTGATTAAAAGGGCATATCAATAGATAGGTAATAACACCGTTCCTTTAGGACAAAAGCTTCAATTGGACAATTGAATATATGCATGATTAGTTTGAGTATATGCTCAATCGTTCTAAAGTCGATTTGTGATTATATATTAGTTTCTTTAGTATGTTATAAACTTTTGATTATACATAGCAATGCGATTAATTAGAAAAACAAAGGAATTACTTAAGGGAAATTTAACATAGTTTGTGAACTTCAGTAAAGCAATTTAGAAATATTCATACATTGAGATAGTCAGATTTTGTGACATAAGGTTATTTATAAAGCAAAAAGGATGCGCTATTTAAAGAATCATTTTAATTCTATGTAAAAATTGTTTCACAGTTTCGGGCCAAATTGTGTTAGTCTTAGCCAAAGTTATATTACTGTTGCTTGATTAAACGGTTAACCGATTAGAAAAATTTAAAGATACAAAAAATGTGAAAATCACAATTGCAGCATTCAGAAACAAAAAAACTAGGATTTAATATACTTTTACTACGATTTTAGTACAATAAGTAGATGCACGTAATATAGTATTCATGTAATAAAAAATAAACATTTTACTGTAAAGTTCATTTAGTTTTTTCTTATTCGCTTCGAATTTTGATATTTTGCAGTGTAAAATACATGAATATCCCAGTTTAATTCAATGCGAGTTATTTCATTTCATTATATGCATTTAATTTGATCGGTTAATGACAAACTGATTCAATTCTTGACCAATGTAATTCTAAGAACAGGAGGAACTGTCGATGTTACGCGATTGATCCTTCACCCGGTATTCAACATATAAAAAAAAAATTTTAAATTTACAATACTAGATCATTCCGCTAGTACATGTTATGATTATAATCCCACACCATTTTTATTATAATAAATGGTGTGGGATTATAATCGTAACATGTACTAGTGGAATGATCTAGTATTGTAAATTAAATTTTTTTTTATGTTGCACATTGGGTGAAGGATCAATCCCTGTTAATTCTAAGTCAAATTAACCCTTAGCGTTAACTGTCGAAAGAATACATACCATTCTGGTTACATCATGGATAGATTTAATGGAGCAACCAAATTCAGCAGATCGACTAAAATTTAGGACCTGGAGCTAGGCTGGCATTAAGCAATAATACCAGCCAACTATATTACAGCTAAATTATTCTTGGACCACTTTACTTAGGACGTGGGCCGCCATAGTAAAATTTTGGGAGAAATTTATCAATCCCGGCATATTCTAACTGTAAGATTTGGTCGATTTGCTGAATCTTGGTTGCTCCACTAATCTATTCCATCAATATACTTCAAAGTTATAAAAAAAATTGGTTCATATTCAGATGTTGACTAAGTTTATAGATTAAACTTTTGAATCTAAGAACTTAATATCTCTAACCAATTTCCGATGATTATAGTTGAAATTTTGCAGGTTTATACACAAAAGTTACACCAAAGTACTTGCATAGTAGCACAAAAAAATACTTAATTATGATTGGTTAATTTAGAAATATATCAAAATATTTTAATTTTTTAATTTTTTTTTAAAAAAATTGACCAACTTTGAGATTTTTTTAAATAATATGTAATCAAAAATTAATCTAATTTTTTTTAATAAATATATTCTATAAATCTTCAAATATTAAATATATTTATTTAATTGCAAGTTAATATGTAAAATTTTGCGTAATTACATTTTAATTCAAATGTATCAAGTTGGTGTATCATGCTTAATAAGACGACCAATAATTTAAAAATAAAATAAAATTTTAGAAATATATACTTACTTCCTAATAATTCAATAAAAAAATGTATAAGGTTATAAATAGCACCTATTAAAATTTATCGAAAATTTAGAAAGAAATATGACAAAGCTTATACTTACTCACTGATAATTCAGTAAAAGGAAATAATATTATAAGTTATAAATAAAAGAGTTATCATTCATGCGGTGTAACGTGAAAATCGAAGCGATTAGATTTTTTTAAAAAAAATCGGTTCTAACTTGAAATTTTAATTTTAACCCGGTCGCTATTTGTTTTGTTTTGATTAAGATTGGTCGATCAGAGGGTAGCGATGCATCACACTGGAGATAAAAGATAATTGTCTAAATGATATTATTTAAAATCTTCAAATGAGAAATTTAGATAAAGCTTATAATTACGCGCTAATAAATTAATAGAACCATTTTTTAAATATTTATTAGATGCATATTTTAAAAATCTTCAATAATAATTTGAAACCAAAAAAAATACAATAAACCTTATACCTACTTGCTAATAATTCAATCAAAGATGTATATTATAAAATTATAAATAACATTTATAAATTTTCAAATAAATATATAGAAACAAATACAATAAAGTTTATACTTACAAGCTAATAATCCAATAGTAGATAGATATTATAAAGTTATAATACCATGCAACAAAAACATATAATAAAGCTTATGCATACCAGCTAAAAATTTGATAAAAAAAAAGTAGTTTTATAAATTATTGATAACGTAATTTCTAAAAACGAATATAATAAAGCTTATGCTTACATGCTAATAACCCAATAGGAGATAGATATTATAAAGTTATAAATAGATCATTTAAAACTTCAAATGAAAATTTAAAAATAAATGTACTAAAGCTTATACTTACCCGCTAATAATCCGATAGAAGATGATGCGCATTACAAATTTACGTTAAAATCAAATAAAATTTTATAAGCAAATACAATAAAGTTTATATCTACCCTCTGATAATTCAATAAAGGAAAATATGGTTATAAATTTATAATTTACGATCAAATACATTTTTTCAAAAACATAATAAAACCATACTCACTTGCTAAAAATTTGACGGTGCGTTTGTTAAAATATTTGTCAGTGAATTTTAAACAGATAAAATATAGCTCAAACTTACGGGCTAATAAGTTGACAAAAGCATTTGTTAAAATGTATATTTTAAAAATCGTCGACAATAATTTTATAGCACATATAATACATATAATATAGCTTATACTTACGAGCTAATGATTTAATATACAATATAATGTTGTAAGTAGAATAATTTAAGAAGCATGAAAAGTTTAAATTAAATATATAAGCTTATACTGAATAAATAATTTAGAAATAAGTGTAGTACTATAATTATAGTAAACTTATGCTTACCATCTAATAATTCAATAAATACAAGGTTACAAATAACAATTTGGTATTATCAAATGATATAAAATGCGGTATATAAATGAAATGTAATTAATTTCAAAATTTTATATGTTTAAAAATAAACTATTATTAAGCAATAATGATATTAATTACATTTTTTGTGACGAGTAATTGTTACGTAAACATTTAGAATAACAATAATAAGAATTAAAATGAAGTAATTTAATTTCATTGTGACAATTAATGTTAGGGTGAATGAATTATTATTAGCTGTTAATGAAATGATAATTTAACACCTTTATACCTTTATCGAGTTCAAGCGGTATTTATAACAATTTTTGCAAACAATACATTATAAAAGAATGTCAAAGTGGATAAACTTTAGAGAGAATTTTAGGCCGCGATTATAGGGTAAAAAATGAACCTATTATTTTATCCAACTAAAAACTTGTTATTACGCATGATAAAAATTATAATCATGAAGAACGTAACCAGATCATCTCCAAGTTTTTCTAGACTACAATTGATACAATTTACGTATTCAATTGGTGATTACCAAAGATAAATCATTTAAAAACTTTATAATAAATCTCATTAAGAAAATGTTCATTTGCTTTAGAAACGGATAAAATTTTGTCAATATTACCTAAAATTGTTGACCAATAAAAACACCAAACTTCCGATAAATTAAGCTTGATTATTTCTCTTGGGCTCTTCTTCTCATTTAGTTAATAAGATTAACCATAGTGACACGGTCGAAACGGCGAGTCAGTTCGCTTCACGATCGGATATGTCGTGTAACCTACGAGTCGGCTAAGTCGATAAGAGGCGAGTTAGATTTGTCGAGTTGGTATTTATGATCATAGGTATTTCAATGTAATGAAAGCAGGGAATTATTAGGAGCAAATTTTATTACAAGCGCGAACTATTGTTCTCGCAGGGCTCGAAGCCTTTATTATATAATGTTTTATTACATATGCCTTTCTAAAAGTATTAAATATATAATCCGAAATAGACCCCTTTAATGTCCTATATTACTTAAAGCCCTTAATTAATATATGTCCCTTTAATTATATATTTCTCGTATTACCCTTATTACCTTTATATTCGCTATGTCAATAAATAAAGCTCAAGGTCAGACTTTACATCACGTTGGAGTTTATTTACCCACCCCAGTATTTGCCCATGGGCAACTTAATGTTGCTTGCTCAAGAACAACATTAAAACTGTCTCTTAAAGTATTACTATCAGGACAACATTCTGAAGGAGGCTTTACAGAGAAAGTTGTTTATCCCGAAGTTTTACAATAAATACCCTTTTATATCATCTTAAACTCATTTTTATTCGTTGATTTTTTGAAACCTATCAATTCCGAATTTTTTTATCCTACTAACCTCAATTGCAGCAAACAATAGTAATAAAACAACACCAACTGAAGTACCGATTTATCCGGACTACAAAATTCGTACCTCGCCACTAATTCAAATTTTGTGCTTATTTTATAAAATTACACTTTCTATTCCGACTTATTTATTACTTTAATATACATTTGCCCCTTATATTTTACTACAAGTCCTTTTAAATTTATTCCTTTTATTTTCCCTTTACTTATGTACGCTTCTCTATGTTTATATTTTCTTTATTTACTATTATTATTTACTTTATTTATATTATTTACATTAATAAATTTACACCAAAATTTCATTTACCACGCTATTTAATTTAAATTTTCACCCCTGTTAACTTTAAACTTTTCAAATTTTAATCACGAACCTACTTTTATAATTTCCTCTAACAACTATTAATTTCAACTAATTTACTCGATAAATTATTTAAATATATATTACATCTTATACGAATAAAATCATATTACAGTGCCCACAAAAATTTTAATTCTATATCTCAACCTAACTATACAAATCTTTTGTATTATCCAAACAACCAAATTTACGTATATCTACTGCATAATGCAAACTATAACTCAGTGTCACTATATCTACTCTATATTATCAATTATTTATTTTATATTCCACGGCCCTATATGTTCGCCCGTGAACATTTCTGATGATATTTTTATGATGATGTAATGGCGTGAAAATATCAAAAATTATTCCACGGCATGACATCATCAGTAAAAATTTTCAATCAGAAATGTTACGGGCATAGGACCGTGAAATATAACAGATATTCAACGGTGTGCCGTGACATCATGCATTACCACGGCTTCGCCGTGCTAATTCATGATATTCACAACAGCCCGTGGAATATCTATTACTTATTATATATACTTATATTCTATAATTTAAAATCCTTAATTCGGAGCATCACGACGGGTTACATACTAGTTATTACATAATTTAATATGAAGTAGTAGGATTCACTGATGAATTTTTAGAAAAGAACGGAATAAAATCTTTAATCGAAATAATAAATAATTTCAGTGGTAATATTTTAGTTCTGATCTCAATTCATTAAGAATACTCAGCTTATTTCAAAGCAACCATAGAAAGGGTCAAATCAATAGTGACAAAAAGACAGGTTATTCTACTACAAATTTTTAAAGCTATAATAAAGAAAGAATTGGTGAATTAACCAGGTTGTATGATTTTTCAATACATCACTTTTAAAACAAAAGTTGGTCAAGCCTATATTATTGCATGCCATATACCGAAAGTTTATATTTATGTTCCTATCTAAAACATGGTCTAAATAAAAAAAAATTGGCAGAGGTTTATATGCATAATTTTTTATAATAAAAAAACCACTCTGCCATTACTTTTCATGGAACTGAGAAGCTTGTCAAGAAGTGACAAGGCGATCATTATTGCAAAATCAGATGACTTTATGAATCACATGTTCGATTTGTCGTGTGTACAGTCTTATGGTATCTTATTAGATACAAGTATTTTCTCATCAAATATCTACACTACCGATTCTCTTTATAGTTATAAAATTCTTGTTACATTCCTGGCAAGATATGTTATATGTGGTCATAGATAAGTGATAGGTTGTATGATTTGTTTGGGATGAGATATTCTCTTAGAAATATAGTTGTTTAAGTATTTTTGATATAGAGCCAGTAATGGAATTCCTATGTATAGTGCTGTGTGATACACACGTACGATTTTGTAAAGTTTAAGTGCAGAATTTACGTTTCATTGCATTTAATGCATTATTTAATTAGTTGAGATTTTCAGACCATCACATATTACTCCATTCCTGGCATAACAAAATTTTCCGACTTTACCATTTTCTTTAATCGTTGAAGTTCATAAATTTCAATAAACATTGATCAAAAAAAAAACGATACTACTTGAACAGCCAGTAAGATACTGTGATATCTTAAACCCTGTTACCGGTCTATATATGCTAACAATTTATCTACGCATTAATACACATCCGCATTATCATTTTAACTATGAATGCCGTAACTTCTGTTGCAGCCAGTTTTATAAGCGCTGAAGTAGCTAACCTTATAAAGAATAACATAAGGAATAACATAAAGGATATGGCAGGAATAATTCATGGAATTTATGTGAATGCTGAATGCAATAAACGAATCAGTATATTTATGACGAATAGAGTAAAGACTGTAGAATTTGCTATTGAAACAATTATGCGGAATGATGAACAAAGATTTCAGAAAAAAGAAGATTGCTTATTACTTAAACGGTTTGAAAATCTTTTAACAAATATCAAAGAATATACTGAAAAAGTGTCAAAATTAAAAGGTCTCAAACAATTTGCTGATGCGAGTGAAATTAAAGTTTTATATGATAAATTAGCAGAAGAATATGATGCATGTATGATGGAATTACTTTTAACAACTAGTAATGCCAATAAAAAGAAGGAATATGGGCTAGCTATTTACAATGCTGATAGAAAGGAAGAGTCTGAAAAAATTGATAAAGATCTGAAGGATACAGAAGAAGTAAGTCAAAATCCAGAAAACTACAAAATGCAATGCTAATTCATGTCATTTTTATTTATGAAAAGTTTTTCCCTATGTATATCCTATGTATATCTTAGAGCTTTAAGAACTTTGATGATGTATCTATTCAACAAGTAGGCCTTGTACAATCCCAAATAGCTAAACAACCAAATGATAATCTTGTGAAAAGGATTAGCCCAAAGGAACTATCTGACATTCCTGCTTCACATAAAACAAATGTTTCTAATGCTATTAAAAGGTTTTACAAGGGTACAATAGAGGTAGAATGTAAAATTTATAAAAAATCCGAAGGCTTTCAAAATCATTTAGCTATACTAGCTGAATTAGATTCACCCTACATACTTAAGTTTTATGGTCTTTCATACGTTGAAACTCGAGAAGTTATGGTTTTTGAGCTAGCTGAATATGGATCTTTAAAGGATCTTTATAACGCTTATGATATTCCTTGGACAAGAAAAATAAAAATCGTTCGAGATCTCTGCCGTGGTATTGTTTTTTTACGCAGTGTAAATATTTTGCATCATGATCTTAGATGCGAAAATGTTTTAGTAAGTACTATTAAGAATAATATATTCTGTTATCAAATAGAGTTGCAATCCGGATAATCCGTCATCCATTTATCTATTTACTATTAATATCCGGATAATTATCCGGATATCTGATAGATAAATGGATAAACAGATAATGGATTGCAATTCTATTATTAAACAATGAACTAACAGTTAGGTTGCAGGTACGTGACAACTTGGATGCAAAACTTGGAAATTTCAAATATTCACGTACAGAAGAAGGTGTTACTATAAATCTTTCAACTTTAGTCACAAATATTATTCATTGGATGGCTCCTGAACTAATAACGAAATATATTGAAAAAAATCCCGATAAAAAGGTTTATTCATTTAATTGTGAAATGTTTAGGTATTTATTGTTTAATATTAAGAATAAATTTCAATTACAATTTATTATATATTTCTAACAATTAATTTTTGCAATTAGTTTTGGGATGCTGATTTGGGAGCTTTGTTATGAAAAGTTACCTTACAAAAATTTGGATTTTAAAGAAATTTCTGAACATGTTTCAGGTGGTAAACGAGAAACACTTTCGCATGGAAAATTTGATAAGAAAGATGATGAAATTCAAAGAAAATTTATTAAAATTATCCAAAAGAGTAATGTTAAATCAATTTGGAACTTTTATACTATGATTGTAATAATCGTAATTAATTTTAATTTTTTTTTTTAATCAATAATAATAGCATGGCATCAAATACCAGAAGAAAGAATAAAAATTGCTGAACTAAATATAAAACTTGAAAAATTAGCTGCGAAATATCAAATTTTACCAGAAGAACCTAAACTCTTAAAAGATGGAATATTAAATTTTGATGGAGAGGGTTCTGATGCACCTTCATTTGACTTGGTGATGGATCTTGAAGAAGGAATTGAACTTCACAAGAAGAAAGACTATAAAAATGCATGGAAATGTTTTGAGGAGAATGCTAATCTTGGAAATATATCAGCCAAATATTGGCAAGGATATTATTTAACTAACGGATTTGATGTTGTCGAAAAGGATGAAACGAGAGCAATGGAACTTTTTAAAGAAGCAGCTGATTACGCACATCCTAATGGACATAAAGTTGATGCGCAATACCGATATGCAAAATTATTACTTTCCAAACTTAAAAAAGATGAAACTGAACGAAACAACAGCACTAAAATTCTGCATTACTTTAGATTAGCTGCTGATAATAAAAATATTGATGCAATGTTTTGTCTAGGCGATTTTTACCTGAATGGGAAATTGGGGGCACAAAAGAATATAGATCTCGGGTTATCATATTTGTATTTTGCTGCCTCTAATAAACATAAAGGGGCGATTAAATTATTAGAAGAATCAGGTAAAAAAAATATATTTTTTATTCTTTGAAAATTTGTACGAAATTAAACTAGAAATTTTATAAATATTTATTTTTTACGGATATTCAGGGTATAAAACGATTAAAGGCCAAGAACCCGATGTAGTTGAAGAGAATGATAATATGGAAATCTAATAAAAAGTCTTAAATAGAATAGTTTATTTGACTCCGGTTATATTAATAATTATAGTTAGAATTGAAGTTAAGGTTAGGATTAGACTAAGGCAAAATTTCGAGTGGAACATTTTTGATAATATTACACGACACAAATTATCTATTTTACATATTTCATCCATTATATATTTCGTACGCCTGAACGGAATTATTGTAGATTTATAATCCACCTAAATATAGCAAAAGGCGATATGAAATTTAAAAACTCACTGTAATGGAATTGAATTTAAGTTAAATGAGGGTTAGGATTAGGTGTACATATGATAAAATCAACCCCAAAATGCTGGTTTTATATAAAAGTTTCGAATCTACTTTAATTACATTTCCACTTACAACAGTTACTTGTTTTTTCTTAATTCACTTTTCGTTTTCTGCAACACTCAATCTGATGACCAAATCTTAAAGTTATCCACGTTTACCTCATAATTAAAGATGTAGACATTTGCATATAAATATGGATAACTATCTTATTTTATGTACCAATGTCTGCATCTTTACTTATAATCTATTCGAAGAATTGCTTTCCAAAATCTTATCAACAAATTGGTTAATAATTATTGTAAAAACCTTTATAACACGTGAAGACACTCCCCTGTAAGATCCTCGAAGTCTGTAAGATGGCACATATAAACTTGAATGAAATCCGGCATTATTAGAATTACATATAATGCTAATGAATTGCTTCCGTTTGGTCCTTCTTCACGAGTAGTTAATGATCCTATCCATTTTACGTTTATCTATTTATCTATCGGATATCCGTTTTACTATTATAACTGTTCTAATAAATTCTAGGACAACTGATAATAATTGATCGGCCGAATTCGACAAGTTTCTGAATTCGGTGTTATCGAATTACTGTAATGCCGAAATCCAATTGTCTCAGAATTATGAGAAGATATCTGGAAAACGGATGACGAATTAAATGTAATTTCAAAAACACGTGTGATAAAATTATTGTAAATGAATATGTCCATTGCCATTCCACTAATCATAGATGTAAAAACTTGCTTTTAAATTTTAATTAATAAATAAACCCTATCTTTAAATTCCATAACAACGTACTAGATGAAATAATTTGGAAAACACTTAATTTTTTATTGTAAGTTGAATTAGAATTGATTAATGACTCGGACTCATTGTATATTTAAATAAATATTTTGGAAAGAAGCTCTAAATTTAGTGCTATTAATTTTATTTTGCAGGTAATTAATTTTAAAATTAAATATCAATATCAATGAGATTCTCCAACGACTAATCATGAATTGTTTTATAGCGATTTGCAAAAAGGTATGACCCCACGATTTTCGTGATAACGATAGTGGAGAATTTTGAAAATTATTATTTTCTATGATATCTATATGTATTTGGAAATCTGTATAATTCTCTTTCCCGTTAGACAATGATCTGCAGAGGTCACACCTTTTTGCAAAGCTGAACGTAACTAATTTTAAAGCATGATCTCGAATCGATTATGTACGTATGTACAAATTTGGTAAAAAACCCCGACTGACGTATTTGTGGAACACAGATTTTCATTTGGCCAGCATTAAAAAAACGGTTGTTATAAAAATTCTTTTTTTTGTTTATAAAATTTCACTTACGTTGTCTTTAAAGATAAATTTTTTCACAAAATGACAACCGTACCAATTATTAATCAATCATTTAGTACAAGACTTTTTGATGAGTTAACAAAAGATTTAATAACTTTACTTGAAGAAGATGATGAACATAACGTAGTAATTGAAGCCGGTGAAGAACCTGATATTAAAAAATTTAAAGCTCATTATTATATTTTAAGAATGAGATCACCATACTTTCGTCAAGCTTTATCCAGTAGGTGGGCTAAACAAGAGAATGGTGTATATATTTTTAGAAAACCAAACATTTCTCCAGAAACTTTTAGTATTATTTTAAAGTGAGTGAAATAAGTTTTTTTTTGAATAATTTTAATGAAAGCGTTTTTCTATATACGGTCAACCTTCTGTAAATACATCTTCTTGGGACTATGAGCAAAATTTTTAAAAATGTGCATTTGAGGGAAGTGTGTATTTATGAAGGGCATTTTATAAAGTTCTCAATATGCTTGAAATTCAAGATTAGTGTGCTTTTGTGCATTTTGAGAGTGTATACATAGTGCATGTATCAAGACGAAAAAAATATATACGAAGATATATACTAAAAATATATGTAATCTTCTTTTTTAATCACATAACAGATATATATATTCATCAACAATTAAGGTTGATACACTTAGTGAAGTTGAGATTGTAAATGTATTGGGTGCAGCAGATGAACTATGTCTTAATGTACTCGTTGAAGTTTTACAAGGAGTATTAGTGGAACGTAAACATTTATGGATGGATAAACAATCAGTATTAATTTATAATGCTGGACAAAAGTATCCAACTTGCACTTTATTATCCGAAATAATGCAAGAAGCACTTTATCAAGAACCTGAATTATTACTCAAATCTGATGATTTTACTTCTTTAGAAGTTGAAACTGTTAATTGGCTTTTACAACGTGATGATTTAGGAATGTCAGAATTAGATCTTTGGTTACGTCTTGTTGAATGGGGAATTGGTCAACTTCAAACTTCTTTAGATCCAGAGGTAACAAAATGGACTGATGAAGAATTTACTTCATTAGAAAAAATATTACGTCCTTGTATTCCATATATTAGGTGGCGTCATATTCCAGCTTCTGAATTTGAAAAACAAGTTTCAATATTTAAAGATCTCTTACCATCTGAATTACATGATCCTGATATTACTGGTTCATCAGCATTTTATACATCACCAATTTATTCTACTGTAGCGTCACGGATTCAATCTGTTTTAATAAACCCAGATCAAGCAGCAAGAATTGCGAGTTGGATTGATAAATTAGATATTACACCGTTAGAAAATGGTGAATCAATATACAAGTCATGGCATATTCCATATCAATTCAAACTTGTAGTTCGAGGGAGTCGAGATCAAAAGTTTCTTCAACACACTTTAACTTCAAATCAAGCCGTAGTTATTATCAAACCTTCAAATTCAACAGAGATTTTAGGAGGGTATAATCCATTGAGTTGGAGTAAGAAATCTATTTCATCAAATAAAGAACCTCAAAATACTGCACCTTTAAAAGATAGTTTCGTTTTTAGCTTGGGAACTGATGATACAGATGATATATTGAGTAGAGTAATAGATCCTAAAGATTCAATTTATTGTAATGTTTATTGTTCACCCGTATTTGGAAAAGGAGATTTATTCCCTAAAGGTCATTTTGAAATCGGGCAACCATGCGGATGTAAACAAACTAGCTACGAAAAAGCTTTAAGGGAGAGCGCCGAACAATTTATTATTGAAGAATTTGAAGTTTTTCAAGTTATTAAGAAAGAATATTAGGAATATTGTTGTAATCATATTGAAGTTGGTAAATTTTTAAAGAACTAACGTAAAGGTGGAATTCCTGTGAAGATCCTGAATAAAAGATGGACGTTATAGAATTGTATAGCAATAGTTTATGTGAAAAGACATTAGGATTTGAATGTATGATTTTAGTATTAGATGATTGATGATTATTGATATGACTAGATAATTATCATGAGGCATCAAAATGTATTATTCAAAATTAATATTCGTTTTAATTTTTGAACAATTTTAGTTTTTAGATTTTTCAATTAATCAAATAAAAATTTTAATAAATTTATAACACATTAATTCATTTATCAATCGAAAGCTTCTATTTATATAACGGAAATCTGGACTGAAAAAATCTTCGTTACACACTACCCTTGTTAATAACGGATCCTCCATTATAATGGAGTGACTATTTACGGATATTCATTATAACGGATGGAATTTCACGGCCCGCTCACTCCGTTATAACGAGGGTAGAGTGTATATGGCTTATTCATTATTAATCCGTTATAACCATTATAAATTATTTTTATATTAAAAATTCAGCTATTTGCAATTTGTAGTTGACAGTATTATGCTGAAAGATTTAACAATCATTATTTTGACATTTTTTAGTGAGTTTATGTTAATTCTAGAAAATATGTGCCTTTTTTATATCCAAATGTCGATATTGATTTTTTTTATTATTAATCACGCGAAACTAAAATGCTTGAATAAGTATCAATAATTGCGTCTTACAATTATAAATCATAGTAATAATAAATATATAAACTATCTAATTTTTCGCATACATATATATCTTATAAAGAAACTTGACAGAAATTTAAAATATTTTGTCATATTAAGTTTCCATATTAAAACCAATTTTTTTTTTGATTGAGTATATGATTGGCATAACTTTAATAAAATATTTAGCAACATAATCTAATTCCAAATTCCACTTCCGCTCCACTTCAAATTTTCTCTCATTCCTTTTTCAATAATAGATTCTTCGATTTTTATACCTTCATAATCTAATTTTTCAAGTATTGGGTTATAAATATTTGGTAAAGTCGGTGCCAATACACCTTTATCATGAATTTCGCCTAGATCAATTTAAAAATGTTAAAAATTATCGATCATTATACGATCATTATAATATAATATAAACGTTATTTCAATTACCTCTAGCAATCATTTCAGTTGCTATTGCAGCTGGTAATCCAACAGTTTTTGCCATTGCAGTATATGTTTCAGTCGATCCAAATATTCCATCAGTAATTAACTTTGATGTTTTGGTTACCTTAAAATTATATATGAATATAGTTAACTTATATATAATAACTAATACATTATGAACGTAAATTATAAATATAAATGTAACAATTTACCTTATCCCCATTTTTTAGTTTTATTTCAAATTCATGATATAAAACTAATAAATCTTTCTCACCAGGATAATATTTAAGTTTATCCTGAAGTAAGATACAAAATGTATCAAGTGGTGATAACGAACCAATTTTTGGTGGATTTATTAAATTAGTAGTTGTTTGATTTGGGTCTTCTAGTAATGAAAGACTTGATATATATAAAAAAAATCATGATATTAGATACAATCTTATATTTTTTTAAAGTAAATAAACAACCATGACTTACTTTTTTAAAGCTTCAACAACGTTGTCTACCATTAATTGATTTTTTTCTGACAAATCTAATTTTTCTTTAATCTTGTGTATTCTTGATTCCATTACTGGTTTTGTTGTAGGGGATGGGCCAAAAAGTACGTAATCGAGAAAATCTGGCTATATAATTTAATAATAGCAATAATAGTAATAATGGTTATAATAGTAATAATAGTAAAAATGGTTATAATAGTAATAATGGTAATAATAAATAGACATTATTGCATTTAATTATACTAACCCATGAATTATGTTGAACGTTTTCTGGATCAGTTTTAAGCAATCCTAATTTTAAAAAAGAATACATCAAGTCTGAAAAGCCCTAGAATTTAAATAAGATTTTCTTTCAATAATATATAAAATTTAAAAAATAATAAAATAAAAATAACGTATTTCAACATACTTTATATCTTAAAGTACCTCTAAGCATCGCATTTTTTGTTTCCAAAGGAGCTAAACCATATGTATCTATATATGACAAGGAATCCCTGTTTGCAAGGCCTTCAAATTCATACTTTGAATCAATGGGTACTGTTGGAAAATGAGATTTTAATAGTTCACCACCTAAAATTTTATGCTTCTATAAAAGATATCAAAATTGTATAAATAATAAATGTTTATAAAAATACTAAAATTCTAGATTCAAGTTATTACTAATATACTTTGCCGTTCATCCAAAAATGAGCATCATTTAATGCAGCAATAAGAACACCTCTTGGTGACCAACTAAATTTATATTTCAAGGGAACTTTAGATGCTTCTGGAGCAGGTAAGCCACCACACCATGAAATGAATGATGTTACCTTAATAAGTCAAATATCATATTATTAAATATTTTTGTTTAATTTATTGTAATTAAATAATTTTATATATAAAAAAAAATTATATTATACCTCTCCACCTTTTGCTTTTATATCATCAATAATTTTCATTGCAGATAAATGATCAATTCCTGGATCAACTCCTATTTCATTAAGGATAGTAATTCCAGCTTGCTTGGCTCTTATATAGATATATTTGTTAACATTAATTTTGATTTATAAATAATTAATACGACAAAAAAAATTTTTTCAATATATTCTACCTATTATCTAATTCTCTCATTGCTGAAGATATATAACTAGCTGTTACCATGTTTTTCTTGTGCTTTATGCAAGCCTCTGCCACTATAGGGTGTAAATTTGCTGGAATAAGACTAAAATTGTAATTACATAAGTATTAATATTTTAAATTTTAGAAATATTGTAATATTAAAATAAATCTTAAGTTACCTAACAACAACATCTGATCCTTGAATGATTTTATTTAAATTTTCTTGATTCATAACATCTAAATCAACGATATCTATTTCTTTATGATTTCTAATTAAAGAAATAGCATCAGCCCTTGAATTACTTGCTAAAAAGAATTATTATAAATAGAACGTTTAATAAACTTATCGTGTATATTAATGAATCTAAATAGCTAAATATAAGAAATATAAGCTAAAATTCTTATTAAAATATATATAGATAACTTACCAATAATTAATTTTAAATCCTTTTGCCTTACCAAGTAATCTACTAAAGGTTTAGAGACAAAACCACTACCAAGTAACAAAACATTTTTTCTTTTTGTAATGGTAGAATTAATGATTGATCTTCTATTAATCCTATTAACAATTCTATTAGACTATAGAGAAAATTTTCTTATTAATATTTGAATAAAAAAAAATGGTGCCAAAATAAAATATAGGTTACGGTAATAAAGTTTCTATCACATAAATATATTATAGCTGCAATATTGTCACTATAGGCAATTTACTTAATGAATTATGGTTTTGGAATATAACTCAACAATCACGTGCATTTTACAGTCGAAAAAATTGAGTTGAATAAATTAAGATATCTATACCAGGAACAAAATTATAAATTACAAAGTATATGGCATATAGATAGAAAAATGGCGCACGTCCGCAAAATCTCATATTCAGTTTGTCAGCATCACATATTGCTAGGTTATCACATAATATTGTATGATATTACTACGGTAGTCGCCATATTTAATGAAAATCGAGCATATCTTTCTGTAAATTGAAAATATCAATTATTTAGGCCTTAAACAGGTTCTATAAATTCATAGCATTCATTTAAGTCTAAAAGTATCGAAAAACAGATCTATTCTTCATATATTAACATTTTCTGATTGTCAATTATCCACAGAATCATGAACCTGAAAAACAAAAAAGATCAGTTAATCATAAAATACCGATATTTGAGAATTTTTGCTTAAACGTATGTTGCGCACCTTAACATTTATCAAAATTCAAATTATCGAAAATGAATTAGTCATTCTTGATATATTAACAGTGTTAGTTTTCAAACATATTCTAATATATAATGTCGATCTTACGAGCCTGATTGTTTCATTTTTGATGATTTTGGATTTAAATACCAAATTCCAAAGTTTAAATGACTAAAAATCATTTTCTGAGTCAGGTTTTATATAAATTAAGTACAAATCCTTTTCTTAATTGATTCCATCAGATTAGTAACATCTCTTACATTAATAGTAATTCACCATAAGAGATTTCACAAGTGGTATTACATTATATTGGAAAACTTGAAATGGGTAAAGTTGACATCATTGTTGGAGAGCTAAACACTGTAAGCCTGGCTTACCATCATCTATGTCAATTGAATATCTCGAGCACGTAAAACTTTTCGAACCAAATTTATACGATGAATGATTGACTATCGTAAACAGTGAGATTCGATTGTCTTGGCTTTAAACTGATGCTATAAACCTTGGCATTAATTTAAGCCTAATTTTATCAAAGATTATCAAACTGTTCTGATGTTACTATCAGTTAATATAGTCGATTATTTGTCTGTCTTTCGAATTTGACTCGAACCGGCATTGCATGACAATGATATGCTTGTCTATTTTGGCAATTAAATAAATCACATGGTTAGTACGTAGTATTAAACCAGATGAGTAGTTCTTGGATCATGTATAATACGTACTGATTTTCATTATTCATGACGACCATTGTATTACTGCATAGTCACGATTTGTGGTTTATTAGCTGCTCGATACGTAAGTATCGAAGCAGCTTTTGTCTCGAATCATGTGCTATCAGGTCGAACATGTGATAGGCCCTCTTACGGTCACATGTTCGATCGACTATCGGTTAATCGAACGAAAGTATGAGGTAATGCGAGTAATGAGTTATGAGGTCATTGATTGTAGTATAATTAATAGGATAGTCTATTAGTAACGATGAGGTAATTGAGGTAGTATGAGGTAATTGAGTAATTATGAGGTAATTGGATAGTAGTATATTAGTAAAGCTTGAGAAATAATGCTGGATAACTTTGTCTTTTCTGCGAACCCGACTTTCGTTCTGGTTACATCGATCCCTCCCGCCCTTCCCGCAATTAAGCACTGTTTGAGTGAAGCGACCTGCTGAGACGGCAGTCATTTGTGAAGAAAAGGGGCAAGGGTGGGTAGGTTATCTAGTTTTGTAAGTATTTAGAATTGCGACCTGTTCGGACGACAGTTGCGATGGTAAGATAGCCAGTCGGGACGACTGCTAGAAGCAATTAGATTATTGATAACGAGAATGCTTTGTAAAAGACTATATTAACCAGCCGATACTCGTGAAGGCTGCGTAGGTTGCTCGATGACGGAAGAGATATACCCGTTTAGTGTTCTTCATCGCATTAACTACTTAGGAAATGAGAGACAAACAATTTTTTTTTTTTTTATGATAATCGGTTTTAAGGAATAAATTGCAAAATTATAGTACCTTATAAAATTTTGTTATCATTAATTGCATTCATAAATTCCTGCTGATTCATGCTTTTTCATTTTGGACTATGTACATATTGATCGTATTTTAAAAGACGTACTGGTTGTAGTTTGTGTTATACAATCTCCTGATCTCCTGAAAAGGATTTCATCTACATTAAACAATTTATGTCAAGAGCTAAACTGCATGTGCCTACTCTCTCAACATGTCTCGATGCCGACTTTTTAAATTTCCCGATTGTTCGACCTTTTTTTTTAACAATATTCATGCTATTCCATTGATTACATTATGAGAACTACTATCATTCACAACTTTCAACCCTAATTCTTTGCCTAAGATTCAGGTTACAGCCCTGGAAAAGAATCGTTTAAGATTATCTTCCACTTTTTTTAAGATTCATAATAGAATTGCACCGCTTCTGATTTCAGCGTGACATATGTTGCACAGCTACACAATGTACTACGTACTCAGTTCTGGCCAAATTTTCTGATCATTTTGTAAGCTTGGCCAAATGCAAAATTGACCAGGATTAATTACACTATTTAGATTTACAGGCGTACTGAGTTACAACTTGTCTGAGTTACTACTCAATCAACAGAAATTGAAGTTGACTGAAATTACTGTTGTAAATGGGAATGGAATATAATAAATTCGGAATCTGCGTAAATTGGAATAGAATAATTTGCTAAAAATTTTAAACCTAACCTTAAAATTTCCGAATTAACTTAAATTCCATTCTCACTTATAACATTTTACTATGCTTAATTTCAGTCAAATGGAACTTCAATCGATTAAATTAAAAACTCAAAGATATGGCAACCCCATTTGCGATATAGATTCTAAAATGATATAATTTCAAATTCTTAAAAAAGGTAGTAAGGTAGTAATTATACCTATATTATATTTTAGCTGAATAGAACTCTATAATAATAGTAGATAATAATAATAAATCAAACAAACCAAGTGCATGCTACTGTTGGGATAAACTCCATTAAGCGTTCCGAATAAAGTCGAAAATCGGGTTAGGAAAAACTTCTAAATATATAAAATTGTTGAATAGAATAGTATTTCTTAAACAGTTCATCTTTTCAAAAATATTCAAATTACTTTATTAAGCAGCATGTTCATGGTCAAGATGAGTAATAAATCTATAAATAGATATTTTGTTAATGTTATTCAAATGGTTCCCCGAAATTTCTTTCTGATTGATAAAGTTTATTTTTATCAATGAATAAAGCTAATAGCAATAACGTTGGTTTTTATTCTAAATTTGTTTTTTTTGTATGTACGTATGTTTTTAACCTTTATCCATTTTTGTAACAATTAAATTGTGCTGTGAAACATGTTGAACAAATTCGTACAACAATACTAACACTACATAATGTTCTAAAGGGCGTATAAACTGTAAGGTGGATCATAATTTATGCATTGTTTTATAAACATAAGTAAATAAAATTTTTATTAGGTAATGGTCTTATGACCTTTATAGCAAGTCTACAGTTATGTAAATGTTTTTTGTTTCTGATATTTACCAATAATTATTTCTATTGCTATTAAGTTTAACACTGTTAAAAAACAATTCTCATATTAATATATTTTCCGTCGTATTTCAGACTGTACGGATATATTAAATCAAACAAATATAGTACTGTAGTATAGGTAGAGATGGGCACTATGCAGCATGGGGCTTAGAATCCGTTGTGATTTCATAATTATAATCATGTAACAATTAAGCACCTGCTGCATAATGCCCATCTCTAAGTACATGTGACACTTCGGTAAAGTTTCCAGATACGTCAGAAACGCCGGCATTAACACATAAGATAGCTGCGCAACACAGTCGCGCGAAGCCAGGAACGGGAGACGTGAGTATCGGTATTGCAGATAGTAAATATATCGGTTGTGCACTTTTAGACATGTGATGTATAGCCCGCGTAGGATATTTGATATGAACCAAAAACAAGATTATCTGGCCGGCATTAGTACAGCATTACAGCTGTTATCATAAATTCTGGGACACCTGGCAAAAATTAGCCGAATGATTTTTCGGCCGATCCGGTTAAGTAATCAATTTCGGTATAACGATAATATAGACCAAGATAAAAATTGCCACCCAAAAAAGTTTCGAAAATCATGTGATATTGTAAATCATCAATCATTAAATATTAATATAATTGTAGTAATTTTTTTTCTTCGATACTTCAAAGTGAAAAGCGATTGTTAAAAACATAAACCCAATAAACGCATTATTCTAAAATATAGAGTTCCAATCCATTATCCGTTTATCCATTTATCCATCGGTTATCCAATATCCGAATATATTTGAATATCTGGTTACTATTGATATCCGGATAATTATCCGGTTATCTGTTAGATTATCCGGATATTAATAGTAAATAGATATCTAAACCATTCAATTCTGAGTTTGTACGCTTTAACGGTTTTGATTGGATGTATGTGAATCCACGTGTCTGAAAGTGTAATTTATTCACATGAACCTGAAAGTATCAATAAATGACAGGATGTATATGTAAGATGAAATATATACGTATTAGATTGTATTGTGTATTATTACGTATCATAGTCCAAAGTAGTATGATGAAATAATATCGTATTCCAAAATATCGTAGTCCAAGGTAGTATTGTCGTGCTTGAAGTTGACATCTGCTTGAAGTGCCCGAATTAGGCACACTAACTAAAATTACTAACTAACGCTAACGCCTGCAAGGAAAATCTAATTTCAGGGGCTAATTTTAGTTAGTGTGCCTAATTTGGGTACTTCAAGCAGATGTCAACTTCAAGCACGACAGTATGATGAAATAATATCGTAATCAAAGAATGTTTAAATCAATTTAATTTTACATTATCTATACGGTTTAAAGTACTTTTTTAAAAAAAATGAAACTACGAAAATAAACAAAAAAGAAGCATATAAAAAGGTTTATTAAGGTTGTAAGAGTCAACTATAAAAAATAACCAAAATCATTTCTGGTTTTAGGAAAATTATTATAATAGCGACTTCAGAAAAATAGGCCAATTACCATGCAAATTTCACCAAAACAAGAAGAAGCCCTATAACTAGAGATGGGAAAATCGAGGATTTTTCGAATCTACTGTGCAGGCTGCACGGGCCTGCATTACGGCTAATGCGGGCCAAAATTGTTAAATTCTGCGATATTACGAAAAATTCCGGGCTTCCAGAAAATTCCGCCTGCGCAGTGTCCCATCTCTACCTATAACTCTAATAAAACTTTCTATATACTTCTTTTTTGTTTATTCTTCGTAATTTTATTTTTTTATTAAAAATACTTTAAACTGTATAAATAATGTAAGATTAAATTGATTTAAACTGCCAATCATACGAAAGTCTTCCCAAAATAGTATTAGTGTATTAATGTATGTATAATGATGGAATATGCAGTAATTAAGTTAATATGATGAAATTATTTGATAATTAAGAACCATGAATTTAATTTAAAACGTAACAGGTTGATATTTATTATACAGTAATAAGTAGTCAAAACTGCATATCCAGAATAGCTCTAAATAAATGCATAAATGTATTTGTAACAAAGAAATAAATGTTTTATTATTATTAAACAAATAAAAATTCAATGAAAAAAAAGAGCCAAACTACCAAAATCATTTACTTACAAAGTTTAAATTATTTGTCAATACATATAATATAATTTCAAAAATTACTTAAAATTTTATGATTTTGAACAACAAATCGAATTTTTAAGCATCGACTATTAACAATATAAATAAATTGAGTAATTGTATTTATCGTATTAGTATGAATGCATGAAAGTGAAAACCTGGAAACCAATTAATATAGTTTAATGCCTATGATGTAAATAATGACAAAACTTTCGGAAGGATAGTGGTAATATACATAAAGTTAGAATTATTTTATAGAATTGCTGAAAGCATCGATAGTAAACTTGCTAAAAATATGTATATAATAGTAATCATCAATTATAAATTTACAAAAGAAATTTTCAATTTTTACAGTACATTTTTATGATTTACGATCTTACGATTGCAATTTTTCTATTTAAGTTTATTAATATTATATTATTTATCATTTTACAAATTTACAAATGTCATATCTTCGTATTCTTTGTTCATGAACTACTAAAGAACGTCGAATTGCAGAAACTTTACGAATTCAGAGATATCGAAAATTACATAGTTTAAAAGAAAGGAGTCTCAAAATTATAAAATTGGACATAATTTTCATGAAACAGTTGAATCTATTAATCACGTTTTTGATACTACTTATACATGTTCTTATTGTTGTGCAATACTTTTTCCTACTAAAATGCAAGGAATGTGTTGTGGGTCAGGAAAGATAAAGTAAATAAATTTTCAAATAAATAATAA
Source organism: Cetraspora pellucida (assembly GCA_910591915.1). Lineage (NCBI taxonomy): Eukaryota > Fungi > Glomeromycota > Glomeromycetes > Diversisporales > Gigasporaceae > Cetraspora > Cetraspora pellucida. The sequence continues at coordinate 27,691 of CAJVQA010000145.1, forward strand.
ATAAATATATAAAGCAAAAATTAGTCATTACATAATAATGCATATAACATAATATGATAATTAACCTATCAATAACAGACTAGCTTCGGCAGATGATACTTCAGCTTTAAAAGATTTATTTGTCAGGCACAACGATATAGGAAAAGATTTTCGTAATAATATTAGAGCTTACAACAGTATTTTCTCTTTTACTTCAATGGGCGTCAAGTTAGATGAAAATCTTGCAAATGGTAAGAAATAAGAAAATTAATCAAAAAATTATACTTAATTATATATAAATTCTGAATACATAAAAATGTAAGAAATGTATTTATATATATATATATATTAACTTTTAAATAGGCAGAAACGGTGTCTATACATTTCAAGTACAAGATGGAATCTACCATTTTATAGGATCACTTATTCTAGTTAATGAGGAACCAAAGTTTCTCCAATTGTACATTTATGATACTAAATTTGAAATGGCTAATAGACTTAACATAATGCCCCAACTTCGTCAAGATATTCTAGAATTTATCAGAGCTATACTAGATCATTTAAATCCATTTGTAACCAATTTTTGTATAATTTCTTCCTTAAATTATATAGACAATCTTTGTCTTTATATAAAAGCTGATCATGGCCTAGACCAGTGTATTTATAATATGCCAACAGCATCACAAGTTGCTGCCATATGGATTGAAGGCAATAATCCTACAAATTATGCTAAATGTGATATAATTGTACATTCTCGAACACAAGGTTTACAGAAAATATCTGAGCTAAATGGTTCATATGACCCAATGCAGTACCTCCTTCTTTTTCCCAAAGGTGACTATGGTTGGCATCCAGCAATATTACAAAATACATCACAAAAAAAAGTTACCCTTAGACAATATTATTTATACAAATTGCATTTTCGAAAACCATCCTTATTGTTATTTTATGGTGGTAGACTTTTTCAACAATACATTGTTGATAATTATGTTAAAATCAAATCAGCGCACCTTAGTTACCTATGTTACAATCAAGATAAAATTCGTAAAGAACTTTATCAAGGTTTATATGATTCTTTTCAATTAGAAAAAGTTAACGGATCTGATGTAGGACAACATGTTATTTTACCTTCAACTTTTATTGGTGGTCCTCGTGACATGTATCAAAGATATCAGGATGCGATGACATTAGTCCAAACATATGGCAAATCTGACTTATTCATAACTATTATGTGTAACCCACAATGGTCTGAAATTACATCAGAACTTTTGCCAGAACATAATTCACAAGATAGGCCAGATCTCACAGAAAATATTTTATTTAATTATTATTATAAATTTATAGTAATAATAATAATAATAATAATATGGAGTCTCTTACAGTATAAATAATCCTTCTAATAAATAAATTATTAACTGATTATAAATAGGATCATCTATACTACAAGAGATCCATAATTTAATCTAACATTAATAGCATAGGTTTTTCGAGCAAAATTAGAAGAATTAAAAAATAACCTTTTTAATAAAAATGTTCTTGGCAAAGTGATCACTCACATATATGTGGTTGAATTTCAAAAACGTGGTCTTTCCTATGCACATTTGTTGTTAATATTTCATAATAATAACAAACTTTATAGAGCCGATGATTATGATGCAATCGTAACTGCAAAAATATCTGATTCTATAGAACAACCTAGATTACATTGAATTGTTCTTCCTTCATGATCCATGGACTATGCGGTCCCTTTAAAAATAATGCAACATGTATAAAAGAAAATAGGTGTATGAAATATTATCCTAAAGAATTTATTGAAGAAATGAAAGAAAGTAATGATTCATATCCATTATACTGGTGACGTGAAAATAGAAGGCATATATTAGTAAAAGGTGCAGAATTAGATAACCGCTGGGTTATCCCATACAATCCTTACCTTTCTTTTAAATACAATTGTCATATTAATATTGAAGTGTGTTCAAGTATTAAATCAATCAAGTACCTATATAAATATGTATATAAAGGTCATGATCGTGCAGCCATACAAGTTACTGACCATGATGAAATCAACCAATACTTGGATTCCTGATGGATTTCCTCCTCTGAAGCATGCTGGAGAATCTTTGGATTCAATCTTTCAAATATTAATCCTGCATTATTATGCTTACAAATTCATCTTCCTAATGAACATAATATTACATATTCTGAAACTTCTAAACTAAATGATATACTTAATAATAAAGAAAATAAAAAAATCATGTTAACTGAATATTTTAAAATGAACGAAATTGATCCACAAGCTTGCAATTATTCATATCATGAATTCCCACAATACTATGTTTGAAACAAGTTAACTAAAAAATGGACAAAATGACACCAAGGCAAAGTAATCAGAAGAATGTATACTGTTACCCAAAGGAAGGGGAATGATACTACTTACGTCTACTTTTGAATAATGTCAAAGGAGCTACATCATTTACTGATTTGAAATTAATTAATAATTATCTGTGCTTAACATTTAAAGAAAGTGCAATGAAATGAAATCTCATAGAAATAAAAACAATGTATCATGAAACTATGCAAGAAGTTGCTCAGTTCCAAATGCCTTCAGAACTACAGCAATTATTTGCTACTATATTACTATTTGGAGAACCAAGTAATACTCAGTCTCTGTAGAATAATAACTTTGCAGCTATGTCTGAAGATTTTGCAAAAAAAGGAATACCTGATAATTACCTCTGAATCAATGTGGTTCTTCTTCAAATAAAACATTACTTAGAATATCATAATAAATCTCTGAGTGAATATGACCTACCTCTACTTATTTCACCTAATAATAACTTAAATAAATCATCAAAATTATTATTAAATGAATTAAATATATCAATAACTGCGAAAGACCTATCGAATATAGAACTATTAAATGAAAACCAAAAATGATATTTAATACTGTCATAGAACATATTGAAAAAAATCAACCTGCTACTATTTTCGTTAACGGACCTGCAGGAATGTTTCTTCTTCATTTCAAATAACTTTAATAAATACAGAATTAAAATATTTAAATAAATAATTTAAATAATAAATCATAATTAAAATTCATAAATATTGAAAAAAATTTTTATAAAAAATTTGCATGTTATAATAATTTATAATATTAAATTTACAATGTACTTTTAACCCATAATTAATATTTCTCAACTGCTACTTATCCTTTAACTAACTTTGTATTTATATAAGATTTTATAAATTAAATAAATTAACCTTATTTTAACCAAAACTGCATTTAAATTATATTTTACAGGTTCAGGAAAAACTTTTCTCTACCATTGTTTACTTGCTAAGATTCGCTCAACCTTTTCAATTGCACTTGCAACTGCATCATTTGAAATAGCAGCTTTACTTATGCCGGGAGGACGAACCTAATATTCTATATTTAAAATCCCTCTAGATATTAATCAAAACTCAATCTGTTCTATTAGTAAACAAAGCCATCTGGCTAAATTATTAAAAGTAACTAAATTAATAATTTGGGACGAAATTTCTATGATGAATCATTATTCAATAGAAGCTTTAGACTGAACATTAAAAGATCTATTAGAATGTAACTATTTATTTGGTGGAAAAATATTTGTATTTGGTAGTGACTTCTGCCAGATTTTACCAGTAGTTGCATGTGGAAGTCATGCACAAATAGTAAATGCTACCTTTAAATCTTCTCCTCTATGGGCTAAAATTCAGATTTTTCATCTCCAACAAAATATGCGAGCAGAAAACAGTTCTGATGCTAATGAATTTAAAGACTTTCTATTAAGAATTAGAAATGGAACCAAACAAACTGTTAAAGATCATATAATCTGCATTCCAGATAATATGATAATTAAATGGTGTAATGAAGAATCTTTACAAACACTTATAAAATTAACATTTCCATTTCTTAAAACTCATATACCAGAAATTTCTTACTTTACAAATAGAGTAATACTTACTACAAAAAATGAACATATAGATCACATTAACAACATAATAGTCAACCAACTACCAGGAAACAGTGTTACTTACTGTAGTTTTGATTCTGTCCATAATGATAATCAAAATACCTATTAACAAGAATTTCTTAATTCAATAAATATAAACAATATCCCTCCTCATAAATTACATCTTAAAATTAATACACTGATTATATGTCTTCGAAATTTAGATTCGATTAATGGTCTATGCAATGCACCAGACTGTTATATCGAACATTCAGTAAAAATATAATTGAAGCCTAAATAATCACAGACAATTATCAAAGAAAATGAGTGTTTCTTCCCAGAATAATATTTATCCCATCAAACAATACAAAACTACCTTTTACACTTAAAAAAAACAATTTCCTATCAAACCAGTCATCTCTAACAATTAATAAATCACAGAGACAAACTATTCCGAATATAGAGCTTTATCTATCTGAACATGTATTTGCACATGGTCAACTCTATGTAGCCTTTTCCCAAGCATGATCCTACCAAATATTAAAGTACTAGTAAAAAATAGTAACATTTATAATAAATCAGAAGTTTATACACAGAACGTTGTATATAAAGAAATATTATTTGATTAAAATTAAAATCCTAATATTCAATTTAATAAATCGATAAAAAATTATTAATCTTATAAAATTTTATATACTAACCATTAAATTTATAAAACTACAATCTAAAGCAAAAGCAATACATATATAAAACATGCTTTTAATATAATATACGAATTCAACAAAAATGTCATAATAAAACATCTATACTTTTAATTTAGCATATATATTTAATTTAATATCAATCAATATATTCCATTCAATACAAAAAAAAAAGTAAATTTATATCTCTGCCTCTTCATCATTAACTGAATTACATTTACGTAAATCTGAATTACTATGTAAAGATCAATTTACACATTGTTTATCTTTATTACGTGAAATGGTCTTCTTATTTTTACTACTTTCTGTAAATTCCCCTACTTTTTTAATACTTGCTTCTGTACAAGATCCATGATCAATATACTCAACATTTCCTAAACCTTCATCAGAAGACCCACTCAAATTACCAGTTCGTAAATGTTTTGCAGCACTGGGATAATCCCTCGAACTCAATACAGATTCGTTCAAAAAACAATTTGAACTGTTTGAAGTTTCATTCACAGACTTTTCTTTAGAACTTTCAACAATATTCTGATGAGTAACTAAAAGTTTAGATCAAATTAAATTCTTAGAAATAGAAGAATCTTGTAACACATTACTATCAAAAGACTTCTTCTTACTAACAAAATGTATATCCATGTAACTAACATCTTTTGCAAAACGTAAAATTCATTATCAATTATTTCCAATTGTCCTACCACAAAAATCAATGACTTCAAAGCACGAATTATATCTTTTAAATATATTAAATGTGAATTATATGAAAAAACAACATTCATAATAAAATTTTGCTCTTGACCAAAATAATCAGTCACTAATGTTTTAAAAATGGCATAATCTTTAATCTCATTTGGCATTTTCTGAGGAACTCTGACTAAAGAAACCTTCAAAAGACATTTATTCGATTCAATAACTTTGTTAAGAATCACTAAATGTGTACATGTTGATACTGTTATCTAGAATTTTTGGTACCAAGAATAAGCACCTATAAAACCATAACAACAAAACATACAAAATCAATAATATCTAACTACATATAACTTAAAAACTTTAAAATGCATATAGACAGCATACACATTCAAAAGAAATAACAATTAGATAATATTGATCACATATATAATAAATACCTTTGCTCTCTTATTTCTATCATAATATCCAGGTACGATCTAATTACTGACCAAAAAAAAATGATCTTTTTCAAAAACTGCTTGAGTCTTATAATCCCAATCTTTAGGATTTATAGTAACAAACAAAGTCATCTTAATATCATAATCTTTACATTTTACAGAATATGCTCCAAGAGCCCACACTACTAACAAATTTATATCCTCTTTTTTGTATTGTTTAACATATTTTACTCTAACAATTGTATCTGCATGACATAGCATCAGATAATCAGATAAACTTAACTTACAAAATGCTTACTTTTGAAATATTAATATATGATAATTTATATTTATAAGTACAAAAAAATTACATCATAACACATAAAAACCTTCTAATCTTATATGTTCAAATCCCTCACGAATAAATAAACATAAACCTAAATTATATTATCTTGACAAAAACTCAGAATATATCTCAAAAATTAAGCAATAATTATGACAAAAAAAGTAAATAATCAATCTGATGAAATATACAACTCAAACAAAAAACACCAATAACTACAAACAAATAACATAAAACACTGCTTTTAATATCCAATTGTACTTCAAAAAACAAAATATAAACTCTCGAATATATTATACAAAAAAAAAAAACTAAACCAAATTATTTAAACCTATAACAATTTACTTAATCTTACTACTATCCTATATGTAATTTAAAACAAAACTCATATACTTTACCATATTTGATAAATATAAGCCAAAAAGTATTTCAAATATATAAATAAATAATAATCCGAAAAGTATATCAAGCATATAAATAAATAAAACCCAAAACATCAAACTAATATTGTATCATTTTTACTAAAATCTATAAACTTTAATATTTTCACACCAAAAAATTCTTACTATTACAGGCAAAAAATTCGTGACGGCTCGTGTGTCATAATATGTTGCACAAGTGCTGATCGGGACCCAGGATCGATTATGCATGTTCGACCCCATAACAGTGAAACATGCATAATCATGCCCCAATGCCCAAAATTCCCAGCAAAACGAATATGCCCAAATCAGAGAAGGCATTATGATCGTAATGGCGATGTTTCAGAGTGGTGGGATCCAGGTGGTAAAAAGATGGGTCAGTAAAGTGCATTGAAATAAAAGTTAAATACAGTATACTAAATATAATACTTACCCCATTAAGTGAAACCATAATTGTATAGTGGCGGAATAGTGGGAAAATAGGGAGGAAAGCTAAAATTAAATAGAATATGTTAGTAAATGTAAAAGAATATAAAAGCAAACAAAAGTTTAATAAAGTAATACTAAGCTTTGGTGCCCCAAGTAGTGTGAAAAAAGTCAAAATCTCTTAGTAATAGTATTAAATCATTTGTAAGATAGTTAGTTAGAATTTAATAAAGAAATCTAAGCAAAATAAATAAAAGAATAAAGTGATACTCGCCCAAATCAAATCTACACCTCGAAGCCTTATTTCACTGTATCCATAATGTTACGTGACGTCTGGTTAGTTGTAGCCATTTACCCATCACATTTTTGGTAGTGACTGTGAGATTCGTCTGTACCCCTCCTCCCTGATTTGAAAAACGTGCAAAGAAAAGAGAAAAGTATTAGAAAGAAAAACCATACAGTGAGGACAATAAGATACATAAAGAGAATTGGAAAACGTACATACCGTGAAGAGGTTGAGCCACCTAGGATGATGTACCAAGTCTGAAGAACTGCATATTTTCTTTTTTGGGTTGCATCACTCAGACCGACATACTGTTTCTAAAGAACATTAATCCAGACAAGAGGACAAGAAAGAAAAAGAAGAGAAAGAAAGATTTTCATTAGAAGATTGATAAAGGACAAAAAAAAAAAAGAAAAAAAAAATTAGTAAAAGTAATACTTCCCCTTGAAATCTGAAGAACAGAATCCAGCCCAGGTTCCGATGTCCTGGCAAACCAAGAGGAAGTTAAGATGTTAGTAAAAATATAAAAAAAAAAAAATTTTAAAAAATTATTACTGTAGAAAATTATAACAAATCAACAAAATATAAAAAGAAAATACTTCCAGATCTAATTACTTTGAGTAACAGACGTTTGACACAAGACGACCAACATACCAAAGGCCGATTTGTTATCGTAGAATACCATACCAACAAAAGTTTGAGTCAACCAGCCAACGTATCGGCAAGAAGTAGATATAGCCCGTGGCAGACGTACCAAAAATTAAAAAAAAAAAAAAAAAAAAAAAATCCATTAGTATCAATAGAAATAACAAGACAATAAAAAAAAAAAAAAATAATAATAAAAAAAAAAATAATAATAAAAAAATAAAAAGTGGATACTTCCCTATTGAACCACATACTCATTAAGCATTAAAAGTGTAATCCCAGAACAACTCAAAAAGTGAAAGTAATCCTAATATCAGCAAAAAGGAAAACTGCCAGAAATATAGTTATAAGATCGACAAATAAACTACTAAAGTAACAATAAAGTTACAGAATCAGAAAAATAAACCTATAGCAACTAGAAGTTTAAAGTCAACACATAATAAATATCGTTATAGTAATAAATAATCACTGGAACACATATAAAAAAAAATATATATATATAAAACTTACCAAGAGACGAAATTAAGACAAGTAGAAAGCTGGCATTGGCAAACTTCACGCAGTGATAAATCAACTCAAAGGAGCTACCGAAGAATCTTGTGTTCCTATTGCAAGAGAAAAACCCACATTGCTAATAAGTGTCCTGAAGTAGGAAGGATACAAAAGAAATGTGCAAAGCTATACGCAATACTTACTGACGAACAAGCCACAAAGGTTCAGAACATTGTCAATGAAACTTTTGGAGATCTAAGTCTTGAGGATAAGCAACTTTCTGAGGCCTGGAAAATTTTCTGGGAAATATTAAAAAATGTTAGCACAAGCAGTAGGATGGATGAAGAAAACGAAGAAATGTTATATTTACTTTCCTATATCCATTTAACCTTACCTATGAAAAAAGCAACCGAAATCGATGGTACTGACCCTGAAATCGCCTTAGAACACCTGATCGATAGTTATCTAAAAACCTTGGAAACCTGGATGATAAAAATGAAAGTAAAAAGGTTAGATCTGAGTGATGAATGTGGTGCACTTGCATTATATAATCAAAGAGAAACTTACCACTAGATGAATAAATCTGAAGAATCACCTACTGATCTAAATAAATCATTAAAGATTGAGCCAAATAGCATGAAGACATTAGGATGGTGCCTGAGATCTGCTGAATAAGAGGTGCCGATGGAATGAATAATGTTGGATATCATTATCAGCATGGAATTGGAATCGAAGAGGATGAATATCGAGCCTTCAGTTATTATCAGGAATCTGCTGATACGGGTAATGTTGAAGGAACATATAACATTAGAAATGGTTACAAACACGAAATTGGTGTTGAAAAATATGAAAGCAAGGTGGTATTTGAATGGTACTCTGAATCCTCTGAAAGCAGTAATTTCATTGGGCAAAGTAACCTTGGATTTAGCTATCAAAATGGGATAAGTACTGTTAAGGATAAAAAGAGAGCATCTGAATAATATATGAAATCTGCTGAACCAGATTACGAAAAGGGAATTGAAGCTGAAGAAGATGAATGCAAGTTATTCAAATATTTTCAGAAAGTTTCTGAGATAGGAGATGTTAATGGAATGTATAATATCAAAAGTGGTATGAAATTAGTGTTGATAAAGATGAACACAAGGCCTTCGTTTATTATCAAAAACCTGTGGATATGGGACATGCTAAAGGAACACATAATGTTGATTACTGTAATCAAAATAGAATTGAAGTTGAAAAGGCCGACTATAAAGCACTTGGACAGTATCTGAATGATCCTGAAGAAGTTATTCAAATGAACGAAGCTGTCTTGGCCCCTGCTCTAAGAGAGAAATTGGAGCCAAAAAGGTTAAGAAAGCTGAATGTAAGGGAATCGGAATTGAAGGAAATGAACATAAGACATTCGAATATCCCCAGCAAGCTGCAGACATGAAGCAGGCTGAAGGAACATCTAATGTTAGTTATCATTACGAAAATGGAATTGAAGTTGAAAAGGCCGATAAAAATGGCAGTTTGAATAGACAAAATGGTTCTGGGCCCTGCCGTGAAAAGAAGACTGGAGACCCACTTGAGCCCAAAAAAGAGCCCCCTAGAAGTGCAGCCGAAAAGGATGAATATGAACCCTACGATATCCATCCGCAATCATGTGAGTTCGGCTCTCCTGTTGTCATGAATACTGCTGAACATTGCCATCGATATGGAGTGGGTGTTGAAAAAGATGCACAGAAAGCCTTCATTTACTATCAAAGACCTGCTGACATGGGTAACACTAATGGAACGTCTAATAAAGCCATCGAATTAGGAGGCAAGTCAGTTGACTTTGAAAACCTTTCTGAAGCCTGTACTCAATGGAATAAAAAAGTGGATGAGCTTAAAGTATGGATGAACTGAATCCAAAAAACAGTCAAGAGTACTGAGACTTACTCGGAATCACATAATCAAGGATCTAAAGGCAAGCAAAAGAAATTACCGAAATTATCACTCACAACACTGAACTGACACAAGTACTTACGCTGAACTCAAAAATAACCATCCTAGTTTTGAATAGCAGGCCTAAACAAAAAGAAGAAATAGTGGTTAAAGACTAAAAAGGGATTTACTAATAAAACAAATAAAATTACCTGATACTTATCGATACATTATTTAGCTTTCAAGATATTCAATCCAGATAGAGAATGGCAGATATTATGCCTAAATTAAACCAATCACTTATTAATATCGAAATTAAAATAAAAAAAAAAAAAATAAAATATAAAAAATTATAATAATAATAATAATAATAATAATAATAATAAATATAATACCTACCCTAATTCATTGTGCTAAGACCTTCAGCCTTAAAGAGAAACTGACTTCGATAACGAAATGGATAGGAAGCCACCAGTGAACAAGAAATTCCAACCCAAACAGCAAAAAGACTCAAGAAACTAGGACCATTTTTCCTTTATATACATCAGAATAGCCACAATCACAGGAACGATCAAGTAATAAAATAACCGCCAGAATTCTAATGTGTGGTACACATAAGATAAGTGCCAGGGAAATGTTATAGGCAAAAAATTCGGAACAGCTCGTGCGTCATGATACATTGCACAAGCACCGATCGGGACCCAGGATCGATTATGCATGATCAACCCCATAACATGAAACGTGTATAATCGTGCCCCAATGCCCAAAATTCCCAGCAAACCAAATATGCCCAAATCGGGAAAGGCATTATGATCATAACGGTGATGTTTCAGAGTGGTAGAATCCAGGTGGTAAAAAGATGGGTTAGTAAAGCACATTGAAATAAAAGTTAAATACAGTATACTAAATATAATACTTACCCAATTAAGTGAAACCATAATTGTATGATGGCAGAATGGTGGAAAAATAGGGAGGGAAGCTAAAATTTAATAGAATATGTTAGTAAATGTAAAAGAATATAAAAGCAAACAAAAGTTTAATAAAGTAATACTAAGCTTTGGAGCCCCCAAGTAGTGGAAAGAAGGTCGAAATCCTTAGATAATAGTATTAAATCATTTGTAGAATAGTTAGTTAGGAATTTAATAAAGAAACCTAAGCAAAATAAATAAAAGAATAAAGTGATACTTGCCCAAATCAAATCCATGCCTCGAAGCCTTATTTCACTGTATCCATAATGTTACGTGACGTCTGGTTAGTTGTAGCTGTTTACCCGTCGCACTACATATAAAGCATACATATACATAATTCCAAAATAAATTGTTATATCATATTGATATTACATAATTCTCAAATAAATCAATTATGTAACCATTACAACAAAGACAAATTTCCTTATGTCAAGAAAATCCTGAGCTGCCAGCTAAAAAGATATGAGTCATAGTATATCAAAAATTCTCTATATATCTAATATTAACAATTGTATCCTATAAGTTAAATTTCATTCTGAAAACTTTTACTTAAGGTCAAATGTTAGTCATTATAGTAAATTTTTGTATTATTTACGTTTTTTTACAATTTCTTATGTTTTTTGCATTTGATTTGTTATATGAAATCCTGTGATTTTATTGGATCCAGATAGGGTCAGAAGAATCTTTAGCGATTTTTAGCCCAGGATTTTCTTGACATAAAGGTATCTAACAAAAACTGACCAAATAAAAAATTACTTCAACAAATCACAATGACTTCACATGATTAATTAGCAAATCAACTAAACCAAAAAGTTCATAAAAACTAATACTAAATAAAGTTGATACATGCACCAATTCAAATCAAAAAGCATAAATATGATTAGTCATTAATTGAAAAAATGCCACTAGCCACTAACAAAATATTGACCAATTTACAGCTATTTTCATAATTCCTAAAACACTTACTCTTTACCTGAAACCTTTTTGATCATCTAGAAAATTATCTAACTTTACAAAAAAACTACATAACTATTTTCAAACCTTCAGTTTGAAGACAACAATAGAATTTTCAGAATATAAAATAATTTATCAAACAATTAAAAATATTTTGAGTAATAAGTAGGTGTTTCAGAAACTATAAAAATAACTATAAAAACTTTAGATTCAAATAAAATCACATCAAATTGCAAATATTTGGCTGGTTAATTTTTGCCAAATTTTCAAAATTTATAAAAACAGTTTTAAAGAATTTTAAATTCTCATAATACATTGTAAATAATTTAAACTAAGTAATTTAAACTAAAAAATTTAAGCTAAGTAATTTAAACTAAAACAATAATATATTTTCAAAAAAATTAACAAGTAAAATTGCATCCAAGTATCATCATAACAGTAAAACAAGTAAAAAGCAACATTAGTCAGTAGTTTTTCACCTGCATAAAACAGACCAACTATTAAATAAAAAAATAACAAAATTTGTAAAATGTTTTTCTGTATATAATAAAAAAAGTTGAATCCAAAAAATAATAAGTATGATACTTAATTATATTACAAAAAAAAACAATCACTTTTATAATATTAATCAAAATCAATAGCTTTTCTATTACATAACTGTGTTTGCATAAAAACTAATATAATTTAAAGTTTTTTTCAATTTTAACATGCAGTATCAGAGCAAAGTTGTAGTATAAGGCATGTAACCCTAAGACCACTATTCTTTGTCTTTCCAATTGGTTAATTTTTATTAATATACAAGAATTGCAAATAAAATTATTTTGTTATTTGCTTTTTAATTAATTTTATTAGTATTTTCAAATTTTATCAGTTCTACTTGCAATTTTAATTTAAATTATATATAAAATAAACTTAATATTAACTATAAATTAGTATTTGTATAATATAGATATAACAATCTCTTCATAATAAATTATGCAACTTATATTAGCTAATATTTGAAATTATATATTTTTTTAAACTTGAATAATTTTTTATTTGCTGCTCCATTTTAAATAAAACAACCACCAAAATGTTCAACTTATTTATACAAACATTTCAGTAATTGTTTCAATTATAACAAATCAACAAATAAAAAATTATTCAAGTTTAAAAAATATACAATTCAAAAATAAGCTAATATGTAATAAATATAATAAATATTTCTCAATAAATGTATTTAAAATAAATTATTTATATAATATTAATTGTTTCATATTTTAATTAGCAAATTACTTATTTAATTTGTCAAATATAAAAACTATTTTATAATAAAAATATTTAAATTAATATGTTCACTTATTATTAACTTCTTATATATACTAAACTATATAAATTTAATTTACTTAATAAAATATATACAAATTAATATTCATATAAAACAGCAATCATTTATTTAAACAAATATAATTATAGAATTATTTAATTTTTTTAAATTTATTTAATAAAAAAACCAATATAATTATTAAAATATATTGCAAAATAACATGCATATAAAATAACAATAAAAAAAAATCATTATTAAACCTAAAATAATTTTATCTAAATCTAACCATCATAAAAAACAAATTTTATCAATCAATCATCTAAAAAAAAAATATGCTACTCTATATACTTTGTAATTCATCCAAATAAATATATAATAAAACAAAATATAACCACTAAACATTTAATAAATATTTCTTTATTTGTTATTAATATTAGATCTATTTAAAAAAATAATAATAAAAATACTAAAAACAATTCTTTATTTAAATTTATTAAATTAAAAATCTTGTTTATTTCTGTGCCGAAGGCACGGGTCACATACTAGTCCAGATAAATTTGGATATGGATAAACGGATGACGGATTTATCCGGATTGGAACTCTACTAAAATATACATTGATTGCTGTAACCAAATTTCCATTATTAAGAAACGTAAAAAGAATAAAAATCGAAATAAAATTATAAAAACTAATCAAGAAAATGCAATTGCATTAGAAAATCCTGAATCCAGGACGCAGCAATAAAA
>CAJVQA010000146.1:0-41879 GCA_910591915.1 Cetraspora pellucida
AGTTGTTTTTATTTATTTTATTTATTTTTATATTTCTTCTTTTCTTTTATTTTATTTTCCTTTAAATAAAAGATCTTCTACTCAACCTTCATCACTTTAAAATTTGCTACAGCTTGATAGTTCTTAATAATTTTATTACAATATTAATAATAATCAGATTATTGAATTTTATCAATTTTAGATAATAATTAATATATAACACTTTTATTGATATATATTGATATATTTTAAACAATATATATTAATTATATGCTATATATTAATTTATATTAGTATATAAATTTTGCTGATAAATGCTACTGTAAAGACTAAACTACTAAACCAGATACTAATATTGAAGTATTTAAATAGACAAGAACCTTCAAATTAGAAATTACAGAAGTACTACCAATTAGGCCATTAAAACAAACTAAAAGAAAAGAATATTGGACTAACTTAATATATTAATAGACTGATTGTAGTCCTATATAAGCTATTTGGGTTGATGTTTAAAAAACAGACAAAGGTATACTAAAATACTAGAAATATGCTATAAAGTAGATGCTAGAATTCAAATAAACTCTATAAGAGCATAGTGATTAAAGATAAAACTCTGATCACAAGTGTTAATTCTGTTATAGCAATATCTAGATTAGCTGTAAAAATAGATATAAAAGGCTCTAGAAGATTTATCTTAAGGATAAAATAGTCTTAAAATTAAGATAATAATCTAGACATAACTTAGTAATGTTAATACAGATACAGGTTCAGAGGATTTAAAATAAAATATCCAAGCAGAGGTATTAGGTATAGCAATTGATAGTGAACTTTTGAACAGACTTTTTAAATAGATAATATAGAAAAGTTATATATATAGCCAATTGTACATTTTTTCTATAATGGTTTACAAAAATCACATTATTAAAAAAGTTGTTAATAAAAATCAAAAGACCAAAAAGGTTACTTAAAAAAAAAATAAAAACTAATATTAATAATAATAAAATAATAATTATCTGTTTTATAATAATATTTATCAAAGATGTTTCAATTTTGATTAAGTTAATTCTTTATTATAAATTTTTTTATATATACTAGTTTGTTTATTATTTAGTTTTAATTATATTAGTATTATTCTTTTAATTAAGTATTTAGTAAATTAAATATGTACAAAGATTTTTTTTTAATATAAACAATTATGCTAGTACTTTATTAAGATTTTGAAATTACTTTTGTAACTATATAAATATTTCTAATATCTAAGTTTAGCATTACCTGGCCACCTTAATAGTACCTAAGTGCAACCTGCTACATTACTTCAAACAGAAGTAAGCTGCTTGTATAACTACTTAAAATCTATAATAGAAAAGTCTTTACTTTTTTTTTTTTTTTAATATTAATAGTAAGGCCATGCCTTTACTTTTATTGAAATTCAATTGAAGTTTTTATAAAGAAAAGCTTGCTTTTAAATTATATATAAAGAATAATAACTCAGACATATAATTTGTGACCTAAATCTACAAGAATAGCCAAGGCTCATCTAGATTTGGGTGTTAATAATAATATATGAAAGAGGAGTATAATATTTAATCTATTAGATAGTCCAAAGATCAATTTTAGTAATAATTTATGATATTGAAATAGGAGGTAATGGTAGACTAAAAAAATAATTATAAGTTGAGTTTGTAGAAGATATAAGTGAAAACTGTGCTAAACATGAAATACAATATGAAATCTATATTTGTTTATATATTTGTTGATTTAAATAAAAAAGAAATTTAATAAAAAAAGTGATAGCTATATGATAAGAAATAGAAGTATTATAAATAGTAAAAATAAGATTGATAGGGACTAAGTCAGATAAAGTAGAAATAAGAAATGATATATGAGAAAACTTGTGCAGTTTAAAACTATTAAATATAAGAATTTCTTAATGTAAATTAGAAACAGAATTAGTAGACATGTCAAGAACAGTAGCATTTAAGATGCAGTTAAGAGAATTAGATATTAAGTGGTGAATTATTTGAGTGAAGGGACAAAGAGTCCAGTATAATGAAGAACTAGTTTGATTGCATTGATGGCAGAGAGAAGAATAAGAAAAGTTGTATTTGTAAGAGTGTAAGAAACAGGTAGTTTATCTAAAAGAATTTTAACATAAAAGGTTTTTAAAGTAGAGAAATGAAAGCTATAAGCAAACTTGGTAACTTTTTGATTATTGTTAATATAAAGCCAAGTGGCTTTCTAATTAATATTGGATGTAATGATAGACTATTGTTGAAAGCAATGTTGGGATGTCTAAAGTATTATAATATGAGCTTGGCAAATAGTATAAATAAAGCATTGAATAGAAATCTCAATAGGATATTGATCAATAAATGGAATATATGCAAAGTTGTAAAGATTGTTACTTAAAAAATTTAAAAAGGGTAGTATTTGATAACTACAAGCAAGCTGATCAGCAAGATTGTTAAATAGATTATCTTGGTGCACAGTAACTTTGTAAAAAGTAAGTTGAATATTGTATGAATTAATAAAGTTAATAAGAGTTTGCCAAATAGAGAAATATGAAGTATAAGTATGAGAGAGTTTAGAAACTGATGAGCAGATACTGTAATATTTTGAAGATTACAGATTGTGAGTCAGTAAAAATATAAACAGAACAGTTTCTAAGAGCAGTAATGATTGCTGAAAGAATAGCAAGGATTTTAGCTTTAAAAGAGCATGGCCAAAGTTTAACTTATGCCTGAAATGAATAAGTAGTTGCAGAATTATCAACTTGAACCCAGCCTATGCCTATAGAGCATTAAAAGGTACCAAGCTCAATAACAACCATTAGTGTAAAATGAAATAGTAGTTAGATTATAATTAGAATTAATAATAGACTGTAAGTTATCAGTAAATTGGGCTAACTGAAAGATGTAAACTAATTGTTATAAATTGATTGTTAATGAAGGAAATGGGTGGAATATATAGAGAATGTCAAATAGCTACAGAATATGTAATATTAAGAAAGTTGGCATGTAGATTAAGAGTTTTGTTAGAATTAATATAACAAAGTAATTTAGTAGCCAAATTTGTAAGAATAAAGATAATACATTTGTTAGCAATTATATTAGAATTAAGATGGCATTTAGAATATATAGTAGTAATATAAGGAGGAATAGAATAAAGGTTGGAAAACTAAGACTGAAATAAACAATGCTAGTGAGTAATAAGAATAAGGCCTATAAAACTGTTATGCCTTCTGGGCTTGTTAACAATAATTTGATTGTTGAGAACAATAAGTAAACAGAGTTTGGTATTAAAGTTAAAGTAATCAGTAGTATAAGAAAAGTAGTTTGATTGAGATAAGTTAAAATGATCATATAATGTATATTAATAGAAATGGCTTGTAGTAATGTTCTTAAGAGTAGTAAACTATTAAGATATAACACTTTTAGAAAGTTTGTTTAGTTTAAAAGAAATATGTTATTAATATAATAAGTATAAATTATTATAAGTAATAAGTTGGTCAAGAAAAAAAAGTTTGTGATGTCTAAGTTGTTTTTTGGAAACAGAATATTTAGAATAAAAGAAAAGAAGAGATTCAAGAGAAATAGTTTTATTCTGTAAAGTGTAAGAAATATTATAAGTTAAGTTAATTAAAAATATTCAGCTAATATGTTTAATAAGCTATATAATTTTAAAATTTGTGGTTAAACAGTTAGAACCATCGATAATTAGATTGGAATGAGAAAAAATGCTAATTGGAGACTAAAGATTGTTTTGTAATTATTGAATTCTAATATAAGTAGATGTGTCTGATAGGTTAGGATTATTAAGTTGTTTGAGAAGATTAGGAATAAGGTATTGCAGTTGAATGTCTTAAATGTGTTTGATGTTATAAATTTATAAATGTAAAAGGGTACTAGAAGATATTGTATAACAAAGTTTGGCTTTAAGTTTAACAAGGCCAATGTACTGAATGAAAATTTTATTGTAAGTTGATTAATTGATTACAATATTTTGAAGTCAGTATTCAAGAGTAGAGATAATCACTATGTTAATAATATAACAAGTATGTAAGTCAGTAATATGTTTGGTTTTAGCAATTTGAATTCGTTGAGAGAATTCAGAGATAAGTTGTTTTGTTTGTTTAGATTGTTTGTTATCTAAAGTAAACCAATAATCTAAAAATTTAAAAGGTATTTTAGAAGAGTGAAAAGGAAGAAGATGGATATTATAAGAGATATGTGTATAGTAAGACAGAGGATTATTAGTAACCAAAATAGATTTTAAAGAATTAACTTGAATATTAGCTATAATATAGAAGGATTCAGCTATAGATAATATATGTGATAGTTCAGATTGTGATAAAGCAATTTAAAGAGTATTATTCATATAAGCTAAAACAAAGCATTGTTTTTGTAATGAGTTGGATGTTTGAAGTTTGAGGTTAGTAGTTTAAGAGGATTGTAATTTGTAACCAGAAGTGTTTGAGTATATATAGAAGATAAGTGAATCATAGTAAATACATTATAACAATAAGGTAATCATTTTACTTTGATCAATACCATTGTAAACTGAGTAGGATGAAGTTAAACCAAGATTAGTTATAACTTGGTTGTGACAATTAGTAAAAAGGTCAGAGAGAATGATAATAGTAGATAAAGGAAGTAAAAGATAAAAGAGTGCATGTTTAAAAAGAATAAAGTTAACAGAATTATAGACTTTACTCATATCTTGTGAAAGTAACCAAATGTTATTATAATTGCAAGAAGCATCTTTAATAAGATTGTTAAGAATATGAAGAGTCTTTACTCTTTTATAACAAGCCTTAACATTGTCTTTATTATTTTTTTTTTAACTTGCTTTCTTTTTTCTCTTACTTTTTCTTTTCTTTCTTTTATTCTTTACTGATTTGTCTTTTCTTTTTTACTTAGTTTCTTTAGCTTTTCTTCTTTTCTCTTTTTTACTTTATCTATTATTCTAATTTTTTCACCTATTTATTAATTTTTTTTTCATATTGTATTCTTTATACTTATTTATAAAATATATCTTAAACCATTACTGCTACTGTATTCACAAACTGCTATCTTGATTTTGTGTTTAAAAGCTGTATTTATTTGTTTTATATTTCTTTTGGAATTAGATCATTAATTAATGCTTCTCTTATTTTTACTTTCTCTACTTTTGTTTTTTTAAAGAATGCTATATATAATATATATAAAGAAATCTGAATTTTTTCTTCTTTTTTCAGTCTCTTTCATGCTGTTGCAATAGTTACTTTTTGGATTCTTTTCTAGAGATTCTTTGCCTCTTGCATGCTGCCAAGTATGTTTATATTTTTTTTACTTTATTTTGACATACTTGGCATTTTATTGTTGTGTATATATTTGGGTTTCTTTTGTTAAGTTCTTTTAAGATTAGAAGTTTATTTATTATGCATTTAATAAATGCACTTCTTCTGAAGCTGCTTTTTCTTATTGTACAGTATATTCTCTTAGTTATCTTTAGTCTTTTTCAAAAGTACTTCTAATCATAAATTGTAATTTCTACTTCTAGTTCTAAATTTTTAATTGCTTTTGTTTCTTTTTATTTTGCTCTTATTCTTGTATTCATTATTAACTTGCAAAGCAGTCTTGCTAATATGTCAGTTTATTTGTTTTCTTACTCTAAACAGTATTTTATCTCTTTACAACTAACTTTTTTAGCCTGTACTATCTTTTTGCTTATTGTTTTTTTTTTTGCTAAGCTATTAGCTTTGTTATTCTATTTATTTTTGCTATGACTTTTTATTTTAACTAACTCTATCTGAATGTTTTTTATTTTAATAAGGTCTTTAATCTTTATTATTTATATTGCATTCTTCTTTTTTATGATTTTGTTTCTGTTTACTTGTTCCAAACTTTTACTAATGTTTCTTATTATAGCATTATTATTTGTATATATCTTTATTTGTTTTTCTTTTAATATTATTAAAATTGCTGTTCAAATTGCTACCAACTTCATTATTATTAATGTTTGCCATTTTTTTAGTTCAAATGCTAACTCTTTTTCTGATCATTCTTGCATTTTATTTGTTTGAACTCATTTTATATTTATATTATTTTTGGATGCTAATCCTTTATTAGCTTTTATATTAGCTGTTCTGTCTGTATATATTGTATATTTATTCTTGTTTTTTGTAATATTTTTCTAGAACTTCTATTATTTTTTAGCTAATATTTTTCTTTAGTTTCTGTTACTTAATAATTTCTATCTTTAGTTCTTCTATTATTATAAGACCTTCAAGCTTTTATTCTTTAACTTTTAGTCTGTTTGTCTTTGTTTTGTTTATTATTTAATCTAGTAGTATCTTGATTTAATTGCTATTCTTCTTTATTAATACATCTGGAATTATATTAATGTTTCTGTTTACTCTTATCCATTGTTAGCAACTATTCTTTATCTATTTTTCTTTTCTTATACACTCTTTATATCTATTAATCTTAATTGCTAATTTAGTATCTTTGCTTTATATTTGTTACAAGTATGCATCTATAAGCTCTTGTATTTTAATATTATACCCAAACATTGTTTATAGTTCACTTTTTATTTTTATATTTATTTTTATATTTATTTTTAATTTTCTTGCTTTGAGTATTGTGAAACATGCTAAATTGTTTTTTAATTTCTGGCATCTTTTTTGTCTTCTATATGTTTTCTGCTAAATTTGCTCTTTGATATTCTTGTTATTTTTAGTTTTATTAGCTGTTCAAGACTGTCTTATTTGTTTAGTCTTGCTAACAGGCCACTTACTTACTTTATAATTAATTTTTTTTATAATATTTTACAGCTGCTAAGATCTTCGTTTTCTATTATACAGTTTTTGATTGTTTTTTATAAGTTGCTTTTTTGAAGTAGATTGAAGAAACATAAACTCATTTACATCATACCTTATATAATCATATTTATAATATTCATATAACAGTTATAGTTAGAGTTTGTACTATCTGTATAATATAGTTGTATTATATAATATAATTATATTTAATGTAATATAAATGGGTTTATGATTGTTCAAATATCACTTTTTTTGTTTTGCCAAACTTATTATTGGTTGGTATATTTTATTTAAACTTCTGTTTAATATTTTGTTAGTTGTAACATATAGCTTAGTTCGAATATTATTATCATATTGTTTATATATGCAATTTGGCTTATTGTTATTTTTTATATTTTAAATCTTTTATAGTTTAGTATATTATTACTTTGGAAAAGACTAGTTAGTGTCCCATGCACTTTGTGTCTTTTCTATAATAACACAAACTTTTACTAGAGTAACTCTCTGTTGTATAGCTAAGCAAAAATATTCTTATCATAATTTTACTATACCCTAATGCTAACATTAACTCTAATTTTACTCATAGCCTAACTCTAATACTATTTTAAGACATTTATAATATTTCAAAATTTTATTAAGAAAACTCTGTTGTATAACTAAGAAAAATATTCTTCTCACAATTTTACTATATATATGCAAACTCTAATTTTATTCTAATTCTAACTTAGTTTATCCTAATTTCTATTATATACTTAATTTTACTATAAGAAGTACAAAGTACATGGAGACACCATTTAGATTTTTCCTATTACTTTTGCCTTCTTTTTTATTTGTACTTCTCATATTTTATTGTTTAATACTTGTACTTTTTATATTTTATTGTTTAATCATATTTTCAATAAGCAAACTATTTTATGTCTTAGTTTCTCTATTATCTTACTTTTTTTATATATTACTGCTTTTTTTTCTTTTCTGATTTTTGTGTTTATTATTATTAGTTTTGACTTTAATTTGTCTATCTCTATATAATTTATTTTAAAAAACTCTTTAGTTATTTTTAAAATCTTTAATAATTGTTCTTTACTGCTTGCAATCCATATTGTATTATCTGTACATGCAATTGCTGCTTGATGATATTTGTAATATTGTTGCATTGCATATCTCTTTAACCTTGCTGCTTAACTATATACTCTAATCTTTTATTTTCTTAAACTCTTTCTAGTAGTAGGTCATAAAAAAGATACTATTTTAATGATAAAATTACTTTATCTTGGTCTATTCTATCTTTTGCTATTATTTTATCTGTTAGGCTATAGGCTATAATTATCTTCAATTGTCTCTTATAAAAAAGAGTCAATATACTGTATATTTGATTGTTCTCTTAGCTATTTTAACTTTTTGCAATACTAATTCAAGGCTTTTAAAAAAAACTGAGTCAAATGCCTTTTTCATATCCTGTATTAATATTCATATTTCTTTATTTTTTTCTTTTGTCTTTTCTATTATTATGTTTAGAATCTGTACTAGTTGTTTTATTAAGTTTTTTAAAAGGCTTGCAAAGTTTGGTTCTCTAAGTATTTCTTTTTCTATAAATACTTTGACAAGTCTTTTCATTACTATTTTTGTTATAACTTTTCTAAATGTTTCAATTAATACTATTAGATAAATGTTGTTTAAACTATATTTCTATTCTATATCTTTTAGTATTAGATAAACTTGTGCTATTTTTTATTTTATCAAAATTTCTCCTATTTTTAAGCATAAGTCTGCAAAGCTTCTGAAAACTTCTTATGTTTTCTTCTCTGCTTTTTTGATCAGTATATAGCTTATATCTAAGATACTAAGAGTTGTTTCTGTTTTTAACTCTTTTAGTATCTTTTCCTATTCTTTCTCTTTAATTTTTTTTTTAACTTCTGCATATTAGTTTTTTTTAATGTTTTCTTTTGGCTTATATATCTCTTTCTATTTCTTTGTTATTATTTTTAATTTAGTGTTTTTTTCTAAACTATATTTTGTAATGTTCAGCTATGTCTGTTTTAACCTTTTCTGACTTTATTATTAGATATATCTTCTCTTTTACTTATTTAATAAGTTTATCAAGTATGTATTATCTTCTTATACAATCTATTAGAAGACTTGCTATTATTTTTTCTTGATCTGTTTTAATTATTTCATATCTCTTATTTATATTTCTTCTATTTGCCTTCTTTGTGCTTGTTTTCAGTTATTCTTCTTTTTTTCTTATAAAAGCTTTTGCCATCTTTTTGTATCTTCTATCTAAGCATATGACTAATACCTTTGTAGTTTTGATAGCCTTATACCTAATTTGTTGTCTAGTGTTTTTACTTATTCATTTGTTTTACTTTTTTTGCCTTTTTACATATTTAATTAATCTTTAAAATTTTATAATATCTTTTTCTTGCTGTTGTTTTTTTTAACTAGTTCTTCTATTTGTTGTTGTGTTATATATTTTTTTTTAGATATGTGCTTATTTGCTACTGTAATAATTGCTTCTTCTATTATATTCCATATACTATTTATTTTACTTATATGTTTCTTTTTATTTTGTTCTTTTTTTTGAATGTATTTTAAACTTTCTAATTATTTTTGCAGCTCTTGTACATAGTTTTTCTAATCTTCTGCTTTTACTTAATCATATAAATATAAAGTTCTTAATTGTTTTTTACTTTTAACTTTTGCTTTGCTATTTTTTATTATTATATATTTAATCCATATTTCTGCTATTATTTTATAATCACTTTTTGTAATTTCTTTTATTTCCTTAATAGTTACCTTTTACAAACCCAAAGCCAGTTCTTCTAATACCTATATATAGTTAATTCTTGTTGTTGCTTCTTTATTTGATTATATGTATTTTTGGTTTGTTAAATACATGTTTCTATAAGTATCTATAAAGTCTTGTTTTTTTATTAATTAAAAATTTGTAGTATTTTGAAACTTGCTGATTGTAGTTATTGTCTGTCTAATATATTGTTTGCTGTATAATTGAAGTCATCTATAATCACAACTTGAGTCTGTCTTTTTTGTTTAGCAACTGTTTTCACAATTCTTTGTTGAATGCTTCTTCCTATAGTCTTGTTACTTGATAGTATATAAACCCTTATTATCATTAGCTCTAATTGTTTAAAGTATAGCATAATCTTTATTATGTATTTACTTATCTTCTTAACTGCATTCACATGTTTTTTTTATTGTTCTTCTATCAAAATTCCTATATCTGATTCTTTTTTTTTTTGTTTTTTGCTGCATTTGTTCAGTATTCTATATATTTTTTGTTTATAGCATATGTTAAAAATCTCTCTTCTCTTTCTATAAGATTTTTTTCTGTAATTCTTAATATTGCAATTTTTTTTCTTTTGCTCAGTTAAGCAAATTTTCAAATTTTTATTTTTGGTTTTGAGTTCATTAATATTGTGACATGTTATTTTTATTTTATTTTTTTTTTTAAATATTAACAGTAATTTTTATTTATTTATTTCTTTTTTTTTATTCTTTCTTTAATAGTTTTTGTTTTGTCTTTGTATTACCTATTTCTTTTTACTTTTGCTGTTTTTTTCTTCTTTTTAACAAGAAGTCCCTAGTCTTTTTTTTTTTTCAAATACTGCTTTTTTCTCTTGCAAGAAAATTTCAATCTTCTTGTTTATGCTTATTGGTTCAACTGTAACACTACTAAAAGCAGTTAGTCAGGTTCTCTTTTGTCTTCTTTTTTATTTTGTTTTGTTATAATTTTAATCTCTCTAGTCTTTCAAATATCTTTTTTAATAGGTCTTGATTTCATATTTGAGGTTTTTTTTTTCTGTTAAGTATATATAGTGCTTTTTTTTGTTTCTATTGTTTTCTTCTGTATTTTTTTTTTTACTTTCCTGATTCTTATACTTTTCAGTATCTAAGTCTTTATATATATTGTGTATAGTTATATATATTTTATAGTATGCTTTTTCTTTGCTATACTTTTTTTTCTTGTTTTCTCTTATCAAAAAAGCAAATAATTGTTAAATCTTATTGGTTTAGTTTGCACTACTTTCATTTTCTTTCTTAATGCATAAGTAATTATTGCAGATTTTTTTTAATTACTGTTTCTGTTTGTTAATATATATACTAACTTTGCACTTCTTTTTCTTAAACATTGCAATAATAATACTTCTGATATATTTTCAGAAAACTTTAATAATTTTGATATAAACTGACTATATTGGTCTCATAAGCTGTAATCTTTATTGCTTTTAAATATTCTTGCTAATTTATGAATACTAACTAGCAAAGTTCATTAAATGTTTTCTTCTTTTATGCTCTTAGTATATATTATTACCAAAGCCATGTACTTAAACCTTTTGATTTAGTCTATTTTGACAAATCCCAAATTGTTAAATAATTGTTTGTTTTTAAACCTTCTTTTATCTGAGATTTTTTTATATCTTTTTCTTCTATTCTTGCTTGACTTGTGTTCTTGTATTTTTCTTTGTTTTTTTTTTTATTTTTAACATTTAACTTTTCTATTTTATTGTTTTTTTTTTAATTTTGATTATCTTATGTTTTCTTTTTTTCTTTTCTTAATATTGCATTTTTTTTGCTGTTCTGTATTTTGGTTTTTAGTAAGTTTAAGTCATTTATCTTTCTTTCTTTTAATTCTGTTTATTACTAATTTCTACTATGCTCACAATCAAAATTTATTTTTATTCAATTGTTTTCATTTTTGAAAACTTCTTTGATTGTTTTAATGTAATAATTTTTCTTAGAATTTATTAAACATACTTTATTCTTTCTTTTTTGATTTCTTTTGACAAAATATATATTGGCATATTTGTTTTAAAAGACTTGTTTCTATTACATATTCTGTTTTTTAAAGACTATTAGCTATGCTCAATTGTGCTTGTAAGAAACACTGCTTCATCCTCTTTACTGTTTGGTTCATCTTTCTGTTCTGTTGCTTTTATATTCATAATTTTTATGTTTTCTGTAATTTTATATGTGCTGTTTAATAATGTTTTTGAATTTTTTTTTTGCTTTTTTTGCTTTTTTAATTTCATTTCTTTGTTTTTTTTTAGGGTTTTTTTTTATATTTGAGGTTACTAATAGTTTGAATTGTTTGATATTGTGATACAATAATGTTAAGCTCTTTTATTTGTTCTTCTAATATTTCCAATTCTTGTTTTATATTTCAAAGTTGTTTTTTTCTTCTTGATACTGCCTTCTATTATTTATATTTTCTGTTTTATTAGTTTTAATTAAATTTTTATTTTATTAATTCTTTTTCTTTTTGATATACTTTTTTTTTATTTATATTCAAATGTGTCTGAGTTATAGCTTATTGTTTCAAGCTTTTCTGTTCACTTGTTAATTATTCTTTCTTTAAATTAGTTTTATTAGCAAAAAATATAAACAAAATATTGTAAAAGATTTTGTATACTAAAAATCTTTTAAAATAATTGCAATTGACATGAAATTCTTTTAAAATAAAAAATTTCACAATATTGTAAAATAATTGAAAAAATTTTATAATAATATAAAATAATCAAAAAAATTTTACAATAATGTAAAATAATTAGAAAATTTTTACAAAATTGTAAAATAATTAGAAAAGTTTTTGCAATAATGTGAAATAATCAGAAAACTTTTACAATAATATAAAATAATTAGAAAAATTTTACAAAAATATGAAATAATTAGAAAATTTTCACAATAATATGAAATAATTAGAAACATTTTACAATAATATAAAATAATCAGAAAACTTTTGCAATAATGCAAAATAATCAAAAAAATTTTGCAATATTATGAAATAATCAGAAAAATTTTCTATTATGAAATAATTAAAAAATTTCAGAACTATTTATTAATTTTTTTTATTTTTTTTTGTTTTTGCTAAAACTGTGATTATTGGTGACTACTGTCTTTATTATATTTTTAATTATAGTTACATAATTTGTACAATGTGAGTGTATGACTAGTTACTTGTATAACTTTTGGTTGTTTAATTTAAATAGTTTGTCTATATAGCAGGTTCTATACTAGTTGCTATACCTGCAATTTACTAGGAGATTATCTATTTTAAACACTTTGATCTCTATACTATACTGACAGATAGTACACAAGTTCTCATACATCTATATTAGATACTGTTTAACCTAATCTTGATCTTTCTTTCTGTACATCTGTTAAGCTATTATACATTTCAGAATATGTCACCTAACTATAAGGCTAAAGGATGCTTCTCTGCTAACTAATTACTCATATTTAATTTTTATTAACAGAGCTTGCCCTTGCAAAGTTTATTCAGACACTAGCACTAACTTTACAGCATATCTCTAGTACTTATAGTATATACCTGTTTCCAACTTTAGACTTCTAATTCAGATAGCCCAAAAGGACTATAACCTGTCTCTGATACCCCAGAGTCTGCCTTTCAAGATCCTTTTTCTCTAGTTCATAACTTTCGATAGCCTGGTTGGTAGTACTCTCATCTGAGATTTTTGTTTGCCTAATTTTTTCTATATTGGTATCCATTTTCTAGATCTAGTCTTACAATAGTATTGTCAAAGATCCATGCTATCTTTCTACTTAGATCTTTTCAAGTAGGTTTCAGCTTTTCAGTTTACAAATTTACATGATCATGAGAACTTATTTTGAGTTTGCACTACTTGATACTAGTTTGCATTCCTCTGTGTAACTTCAATATTATGCAAATGCTCTATGACCTGCCAGTCATGCTGATGTAATTGTATTACAAATATCTTATCCCAACTGATCAATAGAATGCTATCACCATAATACTATCTATATATTATATAGGATAATTATCTAAATTTTCTTTATCAGTAGGTTTTAAACTTACTACCTATTACTTGGAGAGTTGGCAACTTATCCACTTCACTAAGTCACTACACCTCATACTATTTATTAATTTAATTTTTTTTTTTTTTTAGTATTAAAATGACCTTTTTGGTCTTTTGACTTTTATTAATCATTTATTAGTATTGTGGTTCAATGAACTATTACAGGGGAAAATACAATTGGCTATACATGTAACTTTTCTATATTACCTATTTAAGAAGTTTGCCCAAAGGTTCCTTATCAATTGCTGTATCTAATACCTTTGCTTGGGTATTCCACTTTAAACCCTCTGAATCTGTAACCTATATTAACTCACTAGGTTATATCCAGATATTCAGATTATTATCTTAACCTTAGGACTAATTTATTCTCAAAATAAATCTCCTAAAGCCTTCTGTACTTATTTTTTACAGCTAACCTAGGTATTACTATGGCAGAACCAACACTTGCATTCAGGACTAATCATTAAACTGCTATGCCCTTATAGAGTTCACTTAGACCCCAGCATCTACTTCACAGCATAATCCTAATACTTTAGTATATTCCTGCCTTTTCCCCTAACTTTTTACCAAACTCCCAATCCAGATAGCCTATGTAAAACTATGACCAGTTTATCAGTATATTGGGTCAGCCTAATATTCTTTTCTATCAGTTTATTTTAGCAATCTGGTTGGTAGTATTTCTGAGACTCCCAATCTAGAGGTTCTTGCCCATTCAGCTACTACAACCAGATACTAGACCTTGGTATTTGTTTCACTTGACTAGTCTTTACAGTAGAGCCATCAAAAATCCAGCTATCTTTCTACTTAGGTCTTTCTAAATAAACTTCTTGTTATCTAATTTCAATAGATTTACATGATTACAAGGACTTATCTAGTGTTTGCACTGCCCAATTTGTCAGTTTGCATTCTTCTGTATAACTCCAACATTACACAGATGCCTCATGACCTGCCAGTTATACTGGTATGACCACCATTACAAGTATCTTAACCCAATCGGTAGTAACAATTGCTGTAATACAAATATTACATAGGTAATTATCTAAATTTTTGTTATTAATGGGATTTGAATACACAATCTACCACTTGGAGGGTTGACAACCTGATCACTTTACTAGGTTGCCACACTCCTATTTATTAATTTATTTTACTTTTTAATTATTATTTATTAATATAATTTTTTATTTAATTTTATTAAATAATAATTATATAAAAATTACATAATAAAAAAAACTATACTATAAACTAAAATATTGAGCACAATTATTTTATTAACATTTTTGACTTAAAATCCTAATCTCTATTAACCCTTCTTGATGAAGCACAAGACTTAAAAAAAAAAACAAGAATTAGTAACAAGAAAAAAAACTGAAAAAAAACAAAAAAATATAAACTAGTACTTATCTTTGTATCAGTTCCAGGTTCAAGATTCTGATCCCAGTTCTATTAACTTTTTCTAATAAAGTATAAGATCTAAAAAAAAAGAAAGCAAGCATTAGTAACAAGAAAAAAAACTAAAAAAAAACTAAAAAAATAAACTGGTACTTATTTTTGTACTAGTTTCAAGTTCAAAACCTAATTCTGGCCTCTATTAACTCTTTCTGATAAAGCATAAGACCTAAAAAAAAAAGAATTAATAACAAGAAAAAAAAATGAAAAAATGAAAAAAAAAGTGAACTGGTACTTATCTTTATACCAGTTTCAGATTCAGAATCCTAATCTTAGCTTCTATTAATCCTTTTTGGCAAAGTACAAAATTTAAAGAAAAAGATAAAAGAATTATTAACAAGAAAAACAACAAAAAAACAAAAAAAAGTGAACTAGTACTTATCTTTATATTAGTTTCAAGTTCAAGATCCCAACCTTAGCCTCTATTAATCCTTCCTAACAAAGCACAAGACTTAAAGAAAAAAAAAAAAAAATTAGTAACAAGAAAAAAAAACTAAAAAAGCAAAAAAAATATAAACTAATATTTATCTTTGTAACAGTTCAAGGTTCAAGATTCTAATTTTGGTTTTTATTAACCTTTTCTAGCAAAGCACAAAACCTAAAAAAAAAAGAAAACAAGAATTAGTAATAACAAAAAAAAATAGTACTTATCTTGGTTCAAGATTTTGATTTTAGCTTTTATTAACCCTTCTCGGTAAAGCACAAGATCTAAAGAAAAAGAAACAAGAATTAATAACAACAAAAAAAAATAAAAAATAAAAAAAAAAATAAAAAAAAACAAAAAAAAAAAAAATAGTACTTATTCTAGTTTAAGATTCTGATTCTGGCCTTTATTAACCCTTTTTAGCAAAGCACAAAACCTAAAAAAAAAAACAAGAATTAGTAACAACAAAAATAAATAAAAACAAAAAAAAAAATAAATAAAACAAAAAAAGAGAAATGTTACTTATCTTGGTTCAAGATCCTGATCCTGGTCTCTATTAACTCTTTTTAGTAAAGCATAAGATCTAAAGAAAAAAAAACAAGAATTAGTAACAACAAAAAAAAAACAAAATAAAATAAAAAAAAATTTACTTATTCTGGTTCAAAATCCTGATCCTAGCCTTTATTAACTCTTTTCAGCAAAGTACAAGACCTAAAGAAAAAGAAACAAGAATTAGTAACAACAAAAAAAAAAAAAAACAAAAAAAAAATATTATTTATTCTAGTTTAAGATTCTGATTCTGGCCTTTATTAACTCTTTTCAGAAAAGCACAAGACCTAAAGAAAAAGAAACAAGAATTAGTAACAACTAAAAAAAATAAAAAACAAAAAAGAAACTAAAAAAAAACAAAAAAAAGGAAATGTTATTTATTCTGATTCAAGATCTCAATCACAGCCTTTATTACTCCTTCCTGGCAAAGCACAAAATTTTTTTAAAAAAAAACAAGAATTAGTAACAACAAAAAATATACAAAAAACAAAAAAAGTAAAATGTTACTTATCCTAGTTCAGATCCTGATCCTGGCCTTCATTAACTCTTTCTGACAAAACATAAGATCTAAAAAAAAAAAAGCAAGAATTAGTAAAACAAAAAAAAACAAAAAAACAAAAAAAAAAAAACAAAAAAAACAAAAATAAAGAAATAGTACTTATCTTAGTTTAAAATTTTGATCCCAACTTTCATTAACCCTTTTTAGTGAAACACAAGATCTAAAAAAAAAAAAACAATAATTAGTAATAACAAAAAAAAATAAAAAAACAAAAAAAAAGTAAACTGATACTTATTTTTGTACCAGTTCTAGGTTCAAGATCCTGATTCTGATCTTTTTAGTAAAGCATAAGACTACAAAAAAAAATATTAGTAACATTAAAAAAAAAAAAAATCAAAAAAAATTAAACTGGCTAACAAAGACAAAAAAAAATTATAAATAAAAAATTTAAAAAAAATAGTAAATAAAAAAAATTTGAAAAAATCAAAAGATCATAACAAAAAAAAAACTAAATTGCTGCAATATAGATTATAAATGCAAAATATTTTGAAATTTTTTGTATAATATAATAATTTTAAAATATATTTGAAATATTTTGTATTTAGCAAAAATTTTAAAATTTATTTTGCAATATTTTAAAATTATTATGCTATACAAAATCTTTCAAAATATTTCATATCTATAAATTTGCTAATAATATTTTTTTATTTTTATTTTTTTAATTTTAAACAATTATACTAATATTGTATTAAGATTTTTAAAATTATATACATTTATAATTATATAGAATTTTCCAATATCTAAGTCTAGCATCACTTGGCTATCCAAATAGTATCTAAGTGCAACCTGCTGCACTATCTTAGTTAGAGATAGACTGCTCATCTAACTACTTAAAGTTATACCAGAAGGGTTTTTTCCCTTTTGTAACAAGTATATAAATTGTCTTCCAAACTTCTTTCTTTATTCAATCCAACTTTTCTACTTTCTTCTCCTTCTTTTTTTCGTTTGTTAGTTTGGTTTTCTCTATTTTTTCCTTCAGTTTTTTTCTTATTCATGCACCTTTTTTTATTTTACTTATTATGTTGTTCTTTTTTTCTTATTCCTGTACTTTATTACATCCAACTCTCCATACTTGGTTATAAAATGTATTCCATACTGTTTTTGTTACTATATCTATACTTTTCTGTATTGTTTGCATATTTAGAATCTGCTTAAGTCTCTTGCCAACCTCTAACATAATTAATTCTTTTATCAGTACTTTTCTATTATTAATTTCTTTTGTCTCTGTTTTTTCAAATAATGCTTTATATAGTACTAAAGACAGAATTCTATTTCTTTTACTTTCTTTAAGACTATTTTATGCTATTGTTGTTTTTACTTTTTGGATTCTTTTTTACAAGCTTTTTTGTTCACTGCAGCTTGCTAGATATGTCTGTGTTTCTTTTTTACCTTTATGACAAACTTGACAGTCTGTTGTTGTATAAATTTCTGGTCTTCTTCTATTTGCTCTTCTAATGTTAGTAAACTGTCTATTATACACTTAATTGCTGTCACTCTTCTTGTACTAAGTTTTCTTGTTATACAGTATATACCTTTTGTTTTATTCATTTCTTTTTAAAAACTTAACCAATTATGTTGCATGTTTTCTGTTTCTGGTTCTAGTGCTTAAATTGGGTTTGTTTCTCTTCAACTGGCTCTGATTCTGGCATTTGTAATTATCTTACAAAAAAGTTTTGTTAGTATATCAATCTTTCTATTTTCTCATTCTAAATGGTACTCTATTCCTTCACACTTGATCTTCTCTGTAAATAAGCCCTTTTGCATGTTGCTTCTTTTTTCATAAATGAATCTGCTTTGTCATTCCACCTATCATTGCTATGACTTCTAACTTTAACTAGCTCTATTCTATTATTTTTGCTTTTAACTAAATCTACAATGTTCATTATCCATATTGCATTCTTTTTTTTCAAAACTTTAATGTCTTCTAGATTTTAAATTGCTCTGCTAATGTTTTTTAGTACTGCAAGACTGTCTGTATATACTTCTATTTTTTTTTCTTCTGGTACTGTTAAAATTGTTAATCATATTGCTGCTAATTTGGTTGTTGTTGCTAAGAGCCAACCTTCTAGTCTTAATGCTGTTTCTTTCTCTGACCAATTTTTTTCTTTTTCAACTTGCACCTAGCCAATATCTATTTTTCCTATACTATTTCCTCTTTCTTCTTTATATAATGCATCATCTGTATAGAATGTATACTTGTCTTTGTTCTTATCATGTTTCTTGTAAGGGCTTCTATTAGATAAGCTGTAATTCATCATTAAATTCCTGTTTTTTGATTAGTTTTCTTTCTAATTTTTTTACTTGTTTTAGTCCAATTAGTTCTCTTTTCTCTTTTCTTTACTCTTTTATTGTTCTATTTTCTAATATTTGTTCTACTATTGCATTATTCTTGCTATTGCTTTTCTCTACTAGTGCTTCTGAAACTGCTTTTAAACTGTTACTCTATCTTATTCATCTTTTACAACTGTTTATTATTTGTTCTGATCTACTTTCATAACCTTTGCAATTGCTTATTTCAGTATATTTCTTACTTTTTACTTCTTATAATACCCAATGCTCTGCTAGAATCTTTTTTTTTTCCTTTTTTAATATTTTGCCAAGTTGCTAGTTGTGTTTTAGTCTGTATACAATCCATTACTTTTTTTTTTTTATCATTTGATATCTTCATTCAATTGATCATTAATGCTTAAGTGTTATAGTTACTAATATTGTATTGGTTATGTATTTTCTTACTTGTTTGGGTTATTAACATTTTCTCTTCTATTTTACTGAACTACTTGGCTTTTTTCTCTTTATATAACAGCTCCTGAAGGCTTTTGAGCTGTTTTCATATGATTAGATTCTTATCTTTTATATCTATTAGTTGGTTCAAATATATTAAACTCTATTTATTTATTGTGATACTACTGCTGTTCAAGTTTTGGTTTTGACTAGGTTCCTTATTCTTGTTTCATACCCATATGCTTTTCACAAACATTTTTCTGCTTTGATATTTATTCCTATCTCTTTTGCTTTAATTATTGTTTAATATACTAAATAGTGCTTTCAATATTCATTTTTTTTGGTCTTTTTTCAGAGTTCCAAATGTCTTTTGTCAAGCCTGCTTTCTGACAGCCTTGTTAGATCACCTAGACTATCCTTTTTATTAAGTCTTATAACTAAGCTGCTTATTTGTTTTGTTACTATCTCTTGTTTTTGTAATTTATAGTTTTTAAGCTCTTCATGCTTGATTATACAGTTGTTTGTTGTTTTCATCATGCTGCACTTGTGTTTTGTCAAACATATTATCAGTTAATAGATCTTGTCAATCATCTTTTCTAACATCTTTGTTAGCTATAGAAGATATCCTAGCTTTAAAAATATTACTGTATTGTTTATATACTGATTTGGCTTATAGTCATTTCCTTATATCTAAGATTTTTGACTGTTTGGCTGACTATGCCTTTTGCTTTTTTATAAACTAATTATTCTTTTATTCTACTGTTTAGCCAGATTTCTAATGATCTTATAATTTGTTTCTTGGCTTTTCTATTATTTTACTTTATTCAAAAGTAATCTTTTTGTTTTTTTTTTCTGTCTAGAATTTATTACTATAAGCTTTAACTTTGCTTTGTTTATTTCAATATTATTGGTTTTGAAAAACTCTTCTATAATTTTGAGAATTTTTAATAGTTGCTCTTTGCTGTTTGCAATCTATATTGTATTATCTGCATATGCAATTGCTGCTTGTCTGTGTTTTGCAATAGAATTAATATCTGTTTTTCTTGATACTTCTTGTTCTACAGTGTAGTCTAGTGACTTATTTTTTTGAATCTTTTCTAACAGTAGATCATAGAAAAGCTGCCAGATTAGTGAAGAAATTACCTCCTTTTGGTCTATTTCATCTTCAGCTATTATCTTTTCTGTTAAATTAAAAGTTGTGATAAACTTGAGTTATTAACTGTAAAAGAGATTAATAATGTATTTTACTGTTTTTTGTAGTATTTTGACTTTTTTAAGAGCTTACTCTAAGCTTTCCAAAGAGACTAAGTCAAATGCCTTCTTCATATCTTATAGAAATATCCATATTTCTTTGTTCTTCTCTTGCACTTCTTCTATTATTATATTTAATAGATGTATTGATTGTTCAGTTGAATTACCTGAAAGACTTGCATAGTTTGGCCTTTTGAGAATTTTTTTTTCTGTAAATATCTTGGCTAGTCTTCTTGTTATCACCTTCATATTCAACTTTCTAAAAATCTTAATTAGTGCTATTGGTCTAATATTGTTCAGACTATAACCCCAGTTTATATCTTTTAGAATTGGATAGACTTGCACTATCTTCCATTTCTTTAGTATTTCTTTTTTTCCTAAAACCAAATTTGCTGAAGCTTTGAAAATCTTTTGTGATTTCTTTTCTGCTCATTTTATTAGTATATAACTTATGTCTAATATTCCTAAAGCTGTAATAGCTTTAAGTTCTTTTAGTATGTCTTTCTATTCTTGTTTTATCTTTTCTTCTAGTTTTCTATACCATGACTCATTAATCCAATCTTTCAATTTGTATATTTCTTTTCATTCTTTAAACATTTCTTCTAATTGGGTTCTCTGTTTTCTGAATTAATTTTTAAAATGCTTCATCAGGCCATTTAGAACTGCTTCAGATTCTGTTATTAAACTAACTTCTTCTTCATTATGAGTTACAAATCTGTCTAAAATTATCTTTTTGTATGGTCTGTTTAACAAACTAACAATTATTTGTTCTTGGTTTATTTTGATCATTTCACATCTTTTGTTTATATTTTTTTCTATTTGCTTTTTTTGAATTTGTTTTCATTCTTCTTTTTTTCTGTCTTTTATAACTCTTTGCCAACCTTTTATATCCTCTATTCAGGCTTTTGATCTTTGCTTTTGTAACTTTAATAGCTTTATTCCTATTTCTTTGCTAATGTTTTTAAGTCTATTATTAATCTCTTCTTTTTTTATCTTTTCCATTTTTTGATTTTTTTTTGATCTTGTCTCTTTGATTATTTGTTGTAACTTAATTGCATGTTTATATTGCTGTATTTTTCTATAATGCTGTTTTTTGTTTGTCTTTGTGTTAAATATTTTTTTTCTTGTAATTTTTTTATTTGCTGCTTCCAATATAGCTTCTTCTATCACATTTTATATGTGATTTAATATCTCTGTACTGTACCAACTATTATCTTTATCATTTTTTAATTACTTCAATGCTTTTTTTCACTCTAATTATACTTGAAGCTCTTTGCATATTCTTCTTAGCCTTCTTGACTTGCTTTCTTATACAGATATAACATTCTCATTTAATCTTTTTATTTGATTCTTGCACTACTATGCTTCACTATTATATGCTTTATTTGTACAACTGTTGTTAATATCTTATAATTACTGTCTGTTATGCCTTCTGCTTCCTTTATATTAACTTTCTAAAGGCCTATTGCAATTGATTCATACAACCAAATGTAATCAATTCTTATTGCTACTTCTTGACTTGACCATGTATAAGCTTTTTCTATTAGGTGTAAGCTTCTATATAAGTCTGTGAACTTCTGCCTTTTTAGCTAATTAAAGATTGGCAGTTTTTTGTAGCTTGTTGTTTGTAAGTATTGTCTGTCTAATATATTGTCTACTGTATGATTAAAATTTCTAAGAATGATTATTTTTGTGTTCTTTCTTCTGTTTGTTACTATTTTTATGATTTTTTGTTAAATTCTCTTGCTAATTAGTTTGTTGTTTAGTGAAATGTACACCTCAACTACTATTAATTCTAGTTGTTTGAAGTATAATCTTACTTCTATTATATATTCACTAAGCATTTTAACTGCTTCTACATGTTTTTTTCAGATTTTTTCTATTAGAATTTCAACATTAGATCCTTTTTTCTTGTCTGATAATGCACTAATCCAATAGCCTTTAAATCTTGCATTAAGATTATGTACTAAGATTTTTTCTTCTTTTTCTATAATATTCATTTCTGTTATTTTCAAAATTGCTATTTCTTTTTCTTCTGCCCAGCCTAGTAGGTTTTCTAATTTTCAACCTCTGGTTTTAAGTCCATTAACATTATGATATGCAATTTTAATTACTTTCTTTTCTTTTTTCTATTTTTCTTTTAGATATTTGTATTTTGTCTCTGTATTTTCAGCTGTTTCTTTCCCTTTTCTTTTCTTTGTTTTATTTGAATCAGTAGATTTTTCTTTACTTTTCACTTTAAAAACTCTTTTCTCACTATGCAAAAAATCTCTTATCTTCTTATCCATGTTTGTGAATTCAACTAGGATGCTCTCAGGAGTAATTAGTTAGGCCTTTTCTAGCCTCTCTTGCCTCTTCTAGCTTTTCTAATCTCTTTAAAATTTGCTCTAGGATGTTCTTTATATGTGACTCTCTCTTTTGCTCCTGTGTTTTAAGTTCTGCTAATCTATCTTTAGGGTTTTTTTCTCTCCTTCTTCTTGCATTTATATTACCTGTTTGGTTTTTCTTATATCAGTTATAAGTATTGTTTCTTTCTTTAAGTAAAACTAATCCCTGACTTAAACTGTTTCTGTTTTTATTTATGTTCAAATGGTTCTTTTCTCTTTTTCTTTTATAGCCATTTCTATCTTCTTCTATGCTAAAAGTTTGGCTGAGTCTGTTCTAGTTTTTTCATCTCTCTTCTTTAAGATTTTCTCTTTTTCTTGTTTCTCTTTTTTTTTTTTACCCAATACATTTGAAAGTTATTATATTAAATCAGTTTTGTTTGGGCTGCATTCATGTTTTTTTTTAATGCAAATATAACTATTGCTGTTCTTCTTTGATTTCTATTTCAGTTTGAAGAGATATATACTGATTTTACTCTTTTGTTTCTCAAACATCATAATAGTAAAACCTTTAAGGTGTTTCTAGGTAATTCTGTTAGTTTTGCCATATATCTTCTTTGCTCTTCTCTTGCTTCATAATTCTCTTTTTCTCTGGTTATTCATACTAGTTTGTTGTTGTTGATTAGTATAGCACATGGGATGTCTTCTTCTTTAACTTCTCCTATTTGCACTATTGAAGAGCCTTGTACTTGGACCTTTTAATTCTTACTATTTGGGCATTCTTGAAACTTCTACAGATATATTCCAGCTCTTTTTTGTTAATATCTATTAATAAGTTCTATATTATTAAGTATTCATTATTTTTATTCTTTCTTTCAACTTTCTGATATTTTATGTTTGCTTTACTTTTAACTTTCTTGTTGTAAATCTTTTTTTCAGTTTTCTGTATATTGTTTCTTTCTCTTGGTATTTTTTATTGTATGCTTTCTGTTTTCTATTTTTATACTTTCTTTCTTCTGATATCAGTTTATACCAGTTACTCTTCTTTTTGCTAATTCTTTGAATTGCTTTATTTCTGCTATATTTATAGTCGAAGTCTACTTCTATCCATAAATTTTTCTTTTTGAAGACTTTTTTAATTTCTTTAACATGTTCATTGTCTTTTAATAACCAACTTATAAATTTTATATATTCTTCTTGTATTAACTCTGGCATGTTGTATGCTGGTATGTTGGCAAATAGACAGTTATTTTAGTTGAAGTTTCTTTTATTTGGTACCTATATGCTATTTTTGAGAGATATACTAACTATATTATTTTTTTTTCAATTTTTTGGCTTTTTTTTTGTTTTGTTAAATCTTTATTTGTTGGGTCTTGTTTTATATTTTTATCCAATCTTGTCACATTTTGTTTTAATTTTTTTGACTGTTTGTCAAGTTTTTCTCTTAGATAAGAAGCTATATCTTTGTTTGTCTATTATCTAGATAATTTACTTCAGATTTGCTTCATTCTGTACAAATTTGATATTATCTTGTAGTTCTTTAATGTTTGATTTCTTGTTGACTGTATTCTTTTTTTGTGTTGCTTTGTGCAGATCTTCTTATACTTCTATAGTAACTGCTATTTGCTATTGATTTCTTTTCTCTTTTTACTACTGCCACTTTTTACATTTGTCTTAATAAGTCTAACTTTTTTTCAAACTGTTCCTTTTCAGCTTTTTCAATTATTTTTATTGTTATTTATAGCAGAGCTACCTCATATGGGTCTTGTTCTAAGAGCATTGCTGCAATTCTATTCTCTTTATCTGGTATTGCATATGTTTTATTCACTTCATTAAAGAAAATCTTATTATGTATATTGCCTATTGCTTAGTATGCTTTTCTAATACAAATTGCTTTTATATTTTCTTTATACTTCTTGAATATACCTTTATCCATTGCTGTAATTATTTTTTTCTAAAAGATTCCTTTGTATTAATACTATATATTGCCTCAACTATTTTTGTGTTTGGTTTCTTTACATGTTTGTTATTGTTTACTTTGGTATATGACTTTTGTGCAATGTAAACAGATCTATGTTCAGGGTCAAATAACAATTTCTATAATTATCATTTTAATACTAAAATTTTTCTAAAAAGCTTGCTTTGTTTTTATAACTATTCTGCTAGTACTGTGTTGCTTAGAGGTTTGCATTGGGTCTTGCAGCCTAGACCTGAAACAAAATTTTATAATTGCAGACTGGGCCAGGCCAAAAAATTTGCAAAACTTTATAATTGTAGGTCAGTGCAGGCCTAAAATTTTGAAAAATTATATACAAAATTTTTGCAGACCAGGCTAGGCTGAGCTGGGATGAAGAAAAAATTTAATATATATGAGCTGAGCCAGGCTGGCAAAAAAATAATAAACTTAAATGTGGGCCAGGCTGGACCTAAAAAAAATTTTTAATCCTAACTGCAGGCCAGTCTGAACCTCAAAAATAGGCAATTTGCAAGCCTCTAGTGTTGCTTATAATTTCTATACTAGCTTAGTATATTTTCTGTTATTGCTTTTTTTTTGCTTAGTGTTGTTTGAGTCACTTCTTATTAGTAATTGTAAGAAAATTTTGTTTTTTTTTCTTATCGATTTTGTATTTGAGTGATCATCAGAAAAAGTTTTTGATAAAGTTTTTTTTTGATATTATTTTTGCTATTCTCAAGACTTCTAATACTTGCTATATATTAGCAAGTTATATGTTATAATGTGTTTTAAGTTATAGATTACTAAGTCTTTTGTAATATGCTTTATATTACTTGGATCTTTTGTTAGTATTTTAAGAGCTTGGTTTAAAATTTTGCAATCTACATATTTATAATTTCAATCTTCTATTTCTCTAATATAGTATATAATATCTAAGCTATATGTGTTAGTCATTAGTCTATATGAATCAGGTTCTTTCTTTTTGTATACTTTATATATATATAGTTATACTATTTGGTACACATGTCTTCTTATATGCTTTGTTTGTTTTGTTTTTGTTTTTTGTATAATCTAAATAATCTGCATAACAAGGTTATAGCTATTTTTTAAAATTTTTTCAAAAACTGAATTTTTCTGTCAAAAATTTTCTTTTTATTTCTTTGTTATGCTATTTATAGAATTTTCTTTGTCTTTGTTTCTAGCTATATACAACTTTTATCATTTTATTTTTTTTGTTATAGGTTAAAGTATTGTTTTCTAGCATACAGTATTTCTGTATTGTTTTCTGTTTTTGCTTTTTGCTGATTTTGGTCGAAATTTACAGAAAAAAGTTGTATATACAAAGATATTAATGCTATTTCTAAAGAATCTATTTATATAATACTTCATATAACAGAAATTTTTGTAACATTGCTATTATATATAATGTCTTTTCTTTGTATTGTTTATTTCTTTCCAAGAATTTTTAATCTATTTTTGTTCTTTATTTTAGAACTTTTTATAATGTTTCACATCTGATTTGACTTCTATTTTAGATTATAAAATTTTAAAATCCTTAAATTTTGGTTTAAACTATTGATCTTATTTGTAAAAGGTTAGCAGCTTAACCATTCCAATTCTTATTTTTAAAATCAAATTTTTTATAAGAGACTTGTTAATGCCACCCCCTATTTTTGTTAATGTCACCCCTTACATAATCTAACCCTAATTAATAATTAGGGTCTGAAAGGTCGAAGATTAAATATTTTATATAAAGGGGGTGGCATTAGCAAAAGTAGGGGGTGGCATTAACAAATCTCTTTTTATAATTGTAAAATATTGGTTTTTTCTAAATATTATTCTATATAATAAAATTTTTCTATTTTTTATATTAAATCTTTTTTTAAAATATTAAAGATAAGGTCATGCTTTTATCTTTATTAAAACTTAGTTAAATTTTTTATAAATAAATATACAAAAGAATTTATATTTGAATTTTATATCTACTAGATATTAAGATTGAAAGCTTAGACTAGTTATCTGCAACCTAAACCTACATGCTAAATCTTTTTTCTTAATGGTCACTAGAATAATAATCTTATTTTCTTTTTTAAATTAGTAATACTTTATTGCCTTAATATAACTTTTAAAACCCTTTTAATAAATTTTTAAAATAAAATTCTTAAGAATACTAATGGATCAATTATAAATATATTTTAGTAAGCAATAGAAACTTATGTTTGGAGAATAATCCAATTGGATTACATATAATAATTAGCTTATAAATGTTTGCCTTATTTCAACCAAATCACGTAATAACTCTATACTCTTCTCGCACCATTCTTATAACCGTGTCATATTTTGTATATTTCGTCACAATAAGTATGGAAAAAGCCACCAAGAGCAATTCAAAAAAAAGGTTAACTGAAGAAAGCGAAGAAATGAGTTCTGACAAGGTGGAAGTTTCCTCCACAAAACCTGAACTAAAGAAAGTTAAAACCACCACTTCTGTGCCAGTTAATACTAAAATGCCCGAAAAATTGGAGTTTCAAAAACCTTCAGGAACTATTACGTTCGCGTCATGGAATGTTGGCGGCTTGAAAGCAGCTTTAAAAAAGGTGGAAAAGGTTCTTAATTTTTTTTATGCAATTGTAATTTTATTAATATTTTAATTTCGTAGGGATATCATACATATGTAGAAGCCGAAGACGCAGATATTTTATGTCTTCAAGAAACGAAAGTCAATGAAAAAGAATTTAATGCCATTGACACCAAAAAATATAAATATCATTGGTGGGGTTTTGAAGAAAAAAAAGGATATGGTAAAGTTCGTTTCCGACAATTTAAAATATTAATTGTAAATTTTAATTTTAATGTTATTTCTTATTTAACAGGTGGAATCGCAGTGTTCTCAAAGATCGAACCGGTTTCTGTTGCTTTTGGTCTTTCTACA
This sequence comes from Cetraspora pellucida, assembly GCA_910591915.1. Lineage (NCBI taxonomy): Eukaryota > Fungi > Glomeromycota > Glomeromycetes > Diversisporales > Gigasporaceae > Cetraspora > Cetraspora pellucida. Next base: position 27,796 of record CAJVQA010000146.1, read on the forward strand.
CATCCTACACCTGAGATCACTAAAGGTCGCGTAATTACATTGGAGTTCAAGACATTGTATTATGTAGCTGTTTATGTGCCAAACGCGGGAGAAAAACTTGTTAGATTAAAAGAGCGAGTTACTTGGGATGAAGCTATGGAACGATATTTAAGGCAGCTTGATGAAAAGAAGCCAGTCATTTGGGCAGGGTAATAATTACTATGAGTACTTTAATGTCGGAATTTGTTTAAGGAACCGGGGGTTTTTTTTGAAAAAAAGAAATTTTTTGTATAAGTTTTAGCGATTTGTAAGATTGAATAGGTCATGTGGTACGTGTGTACTTCGAGGCCGAACTGACCGATGCAATATAAATTGTCCTTTTTTTAGGGATATGAATGTTGCCCACAAAGAAATTGATTTGGCGCGTCCAAAAACTAATCAAAGGTAATGATAAATCATCAAACGTTACACTAATTTGATGCTCATTTCAAATATTTTCATATTTAAGAACTGCTGGATTTACAATTGAAGAACGATCCGGATTTGACAAAATTTTGAATGGAGGAAATAACGTATTTATTGACACTTGGCGCAATATACATACCGACACAGAAGGCTGTTACACTTACTATTCCTATCGATTTAAGTGCCGCGCTAAAGGGATTGGATGGCGTTTAGATTATCACATCGTAAGCAAAAGATTGTTAGATAGAGTGATCGAGAGTGAAATTAGGTACGTATTCTTCTATTAATTTGTCGGCCTGTGAACCTTTTTGCATTTAATAAAAATTATATATTTATTATAGAGGTGAATGTTATGGGGCTAGTGATCATGTGCCAATAGTTTTAGTTCTCAGTGGCGAATTGATCTAATATGTTACACGTAGAGGAATTGTGCGTATTAGGCATTAGTGCAAAGAAATCTCAAAACATATGTATATAGAAAAAATCACAAAGTCAATATGAATAAAGGGAATTGCTTACTGGATTCAATGGTTTAAATTTAAGAGTGTTTATTAAAGCTTACCCAGCCACTTACCCCAGTAATGTCAATACTATTTACATCTTATGAAGAATACGAATTATCAAACCTTCCTAAATGTAAATGTCATAGGACGACATTCATCTGATTTAGATCAATTGGCCGGGTAACTTGTTGATACACTTTAAAGTACTTTTTAGGAACGTAACGTTTCACTAATAAAAAAATCGCCGTAAAAGCAAATTCTAGCTTAAACGAACGTAGATATTCATTGTTTAAATTAATTCAAAATAATCCACATCTCCAAGAACCTCACTTAGAAGCGAATATTTTTACTATATATTGCTAATACTAGTTATGTTAATTATATGTAAGTTTTAAAAGAAGGATGTCTAAAGCCGTGTTCAGTCATGTGTTTTTGATTTTTTAATTAAAGTTAATGTGTAATATTTTAAAATTATATACAAATTTGATGGCATATTTTTTTTGTAATTTCAATTACAAAAATTTTTATTAATTAAATATTTTTTGAGCTTTTAAGTAAATTTGTAGAGTAGGTTCTTGTGATTCTAATAGTAGTAAATTATTAAAATTAGTTTAAAACTCATTGGTATATGAAATTTTAAAGATTAGATATAAATATTTACTATTAAATTCTTTTTTTTTTATAGTTTTTTGGAAATTAGATGATTTTTTGTGTAATTAGAGAAAATATAGAGCATTCAGAAAAAATTTAAAATATATACAAGGATAGGACTAGTTAGTGCCTTCTATTATGATTGGTTAAAATATTATATGTGACTATGTACTACTATTCAAATATCCTTAGTTAAGGGTAGAGTGTACTATTTTAAAATTATATATAAACTTAGTGGTAATTCTTTTTTATATTTAAATTTATAAAAAACCATATTAAGTAAACTAATTTGAATTATTAATTAAAAGTTATAGAGTAGGTTTTTCTGATTCTAATAATAACAAAATTATTAAAATTGAATAAAAACTTATTAAGATATCAAATTTTAAACATTAGAATAAAAAATTATATAATAAAATTAATTTATAGGCTTACATAAATTAACCAATCAAATTCTTCAATTTTGTACTACATAAGAAAATTTTAACCAATCTAAGAAAATTTTATCATATATAAAAGTGTAATTTTTTAAAATAGTACAATAATTCAAAATTTTACTATAATAAATAGATAATTTTATTTATAATATTATAAATTTTTTTTTCTTAATTAATTAAAAAATAAAAAAGTTTTATTAGTAACATATATCAATTTTAGATAAAAATTTTAAAAAGATATATAAAACTATATAAAAATGATCTATATATACTCTATCCTTAAATTTCAAGACCAGATAACATAAATAAAAACAAAATTTTAATTAATAATATATATAATAAATTCTATAATTAGTCATATAATGCATATGTACTTATATATATATGTATATACTTTTTAAAAAATTTGAATAATTTCTTATATACATAGTATATATATATAGGTGTTGTAGTGAATATCAAGTCTATCAAATAATTGATGTAAGACAATTCTTTGAACTTAATTAATTGATTAGTGGCACAATCACAATTAGTTAATTAATTGTAATTTTTAAATAATTAGACCACATATTATTTGTTTACTAAGTTATTATATTAAACTTGAGTAATATAATAATTTACTAAAAAAAAATTAATTTAATTACAATTAATTGTATTTTATTATTAATGATGTTTTTTTTTTTATTAAAGTGACCTCTTTGATCTTTTGACTTTTATTAATAATTTTTTTAATAATATGATTCAATAAACCATTACAAAAAAGTATACAATTGATTATATATATAACTTTTCTATATTACCTATTTAAGAAGTTTGTCTAAAGGTTTCTTATTAATTGTTATATCTAATACTTCTGCTTGACTGTTTTACTTTAAACTTTCTAAACTTGTAACCTGTATTAATATCACTGAGTTATATCTAAATACTCAAATTATCATCTCAACCTTAGAACTATTTTATTCTTAAAATAAACCTCTTGAAGTTTTTTATACTTATTTTTATAACTGATTCAGTATTATTATAGCAGAATTAATACTTGTAATCAGAGGTTAATCATTAAATTACTGTATTCTTATAGAGCTTATATAGACTCTAGCATCTACTTCATAATATAACTCCAGTACTTTAGTATATATATGTTTTTTTATCTGCTTTTTTACTAGACTTTTAATTCAAATAGCTTATATAAAACTATGACTAGTTTATTAGTATATCAAATTAGTCTAATATTTTTGTTCTTTAGTTTGTTCTGATAACCTAGTTAGTAGTATTTTTAAAACTTCCCTAATCTGAAGGTTCTTGTTTGTTTAAGTACTACAACTAGATACTATAATTTTGGTATTTGTTTTTTCAAGCTAGCCTTTACAGTAATGCTATTAAAGATCTGATTACCTCTCTATTCAGGTTTTTCTAAATAGATTTCTTGTTATCTAATTTTAATAAATTTATATAATCATAAGAAATTATTTAGTACTTGCACTATTTAATTATTAGCTTGCATTCTTTTGTATAAATTATACAAATGCCTTATAATCTGTCAATCATACTGATATAACTATTATTACAAATATTCTAACTCAATTGTTAATAACAATTATTATAATATGAATATTATATAGATGTTTATTTAAATTTTTATTGTTAATAGGATTTGAATACTCAATCTACTACTTAAAAAGTTGACAATTTAACTATATTATTAGGTCATCATACTTCTTATTAATAACATTTTTGGTAATGTAATTTTATAAACTATTACAAAAAGAATATACAATTAGTTACATATATAATTCTTCTATATTATTTATTTAAGAAGTTCACTTAAAGGTTTTTTACCAATTGCTCTATCTAATACTTATGCTTAAATGTTTTATTTTAAACTTTCTGAACTTGCATCTGCATTAACATTATGAATTATATTTAGATTATTGTTTTGATCTTAAGATTATTTTATTTTTAAAATAAACTATCTAAAGCCTTCTGTACTTATTTTTATATATAATTTAGTATTACTATAATAAAATTAATATTTGTAGTTAGAGCTAGTTATTAAATTGCTATGATCTTATAAAATTTACTTAGATCTTAGTATTTATTTCAAATAAGTTCAATATATCTCTGCTTATTTTTTAAATAGAACTATGATTAGTTTATTAGTTATTAAATTAGTTTAATATTCTTTTTTTTTAGTTTGTTTTAGTAACATGATTTATAATATCTCTAAGACTTTTAGCTCAGAGGTTTTTGTCTGTTTAGATATTTTAATATTGGTATCTGTTTTTAAAATTAGTCTTTATAATAGTACTATTAAAAATTTATGCTATTTTTTTACTTAGATTTTTTTAAATAAAATTTTTGTTTTTTAATTTCAACAGATTTATATAATCACTAAGACTTATTTAAAGTTTGCACTGTTTAATACCAGTTTGCATTTTTTTATGTAATACTATATTTATACAAATGCTTCATAACCTATCAGTCATGCTAATATGATTACTATTACAGATATCTTAATCTAATTATTAGAATCAGTTATTATAATATAAATATTATATAAATAATTATTTAAATTTTTACTATTAATAGGATTTGAACATCTAACTTATTATTTAAAGAGTTTGCTAACTTATTTATTTCACTAAGTTACCACATCTTATTAATGATATTTAATTATATAATATATAACAAAAATTAATAGTAATTAATTTTTTAGTAGACTTAGTTAATATTATCTAGTCAGGACTCTTCCTAACAATCATTTTGACACAAAATTGATAAAAAAGTAACTCAAGATTTTCCAAGAAAACCAATAAGAAACTACTTAAACAGCACTAAGCTAAAAGAAGCAGCAACAAAAAATGCACTAAACAATTTTAGAAACCAAAAGAAACATAATAATATTAGAGTAGTTATAAGAGAAAAGCAAAATGTTTTAAAAAATTTTAGCATTGAAATAACAATTGTGGAGATTTCCATCTGACCCTAAAAGTAGATCTGTTTATATTGCACAAAGTCACATAACATATCAAGCAACAACAACAAACATGTGCAAATAGCTATATACAAAATAGACAAACCAATATACAACAATAAAATAGAAGAAGATTCTAGAAAAAAACAGATTTAGTAATGAATAAAAGTTTAACTGAAGAGTATAAAGAGAACATAAAAGCAATCTGTATAAGAAGAGCTTACTGAGCATTGGACAATGTATATAATAAACACTTTTTTAATAAAGCAAGCAATACATATGTAGTGCCAAACAGAGAGAATAAGATTGTAGCAACACTCACTAAGTAAAATACAAATAAAGTAGCTTTTCTACAAATAGCAAGAAAGATAATAGAAAAAGCTGGAAAAAAACAACCAGAGAAAAAATTAGATTTAGTAAAGCAAATGCAAGAGGTGATACTAAGAAAAGGAAAAAAAATCCAACAGCAGAATAAAGAACTGCAAGAAGATATTTTAACTATTTAAAGAAAAGAAGATATAGAGAAAGTCAAAAAACAGATAAAAGAAAAAAACAAAAGCTAACAAAGATAGCCAAAGACACAATGCAAGATGTAATTAAAAATAAAGCAACAGAACAGGAAAAAAATCCAAAAATTGAAAAAGAAATTGACATAGTTGGAATACCTTTAAAAACAGCATGTAGGTGCCAAATAGAAAAGACTGTAGTCGAAATAATAGCTTATTTGCTAATATACCAGCACACAATGTGTCAGATACAACACAAGATGAATGTATAAAGTTTATCAAATGGCCACTAAAAGAGAATAAATATGTCAAAAAAATCAATAAAGTCTTTAAAAGAGGAAACTTGTGAATTGAAGTAGACTTTGACTATGAATATGGTAGAAATGAAGCAATACAAAGAATTAGCAGAAAAGAGAGTGATTGGTACAAACTAATACCAGAAAGAAAAGGAAATAAGAAAGAAAAACAAAAAGCAGATATCGAAGTACAGCACAAAAGAAGTAACAATATAATGAAAACTGAAGGAAAGACAGTTAATAAGAAAGATGATAAGATCAAAGAAGATATAAATTACAATGAAATCAATGAGAAGTTGAATGGTAGTGAAAGATTAACAATATGGGACTTGCCATTAGATATTAACAAAAAAGAGCTAGAATATATTTGCAGAAGTTTAAAAATGCCCATATCATAAGAATCAAAAAATCAAAATACAAAACACTAACAATAGTGTAACTAGAAAAACCCAAAGAGGTTGATATTCTTTGGGTTATACCAGTCAACAATAACAAACTAGTATGAGTAACTAGGGGGAAAGAGAACTATGAAGCAAGAGAAAACCAAAAAAAATACACAGCAAAGTTGACAGACTTACTCAGAAATGCCTTAGAAGTCCTGCTGTTATGATGTTTGAAAAGCAAAGAAGTAAAATCAGTTTACATCCCACCAAACAGAAATAGAAACCAAAGAAGAACAGCAATAATAATGTTTGCAACAGAAAAGGAAATGAATGCAGCTCAAACAAAATCAATTTTGTATAACAACTTTTGAGTATATTAGATAAATAATGAAAAAAGAATAACAAAAAGAAGAGAAAGCCTCAGAGAAGAGAGAGGAAGAAGCTAGGACAGATGCAGCCAATTCTCTATTAGAGAAGAGGACACAAATAGTAAAAAAAGACAAAAAAATAAAACTTTCACAAATAAAAGCAGAATTAAAGATAACTCAAGTTGGGGATTTAGGTTATCAAAAGAAAGAAACAACACCCAGAATCAACATAGACTAAACCAAGCAAAAAATATAGATGCAAGAGGAAAAGAAAAGGAAGACCCAAGAAGTAGATCAAAAGATCTCAAAATATAAAAACAATATCAAGAGTCATTTATGAAGGAAATCTTAGAATGAATCTGGAAAAGATTAGAAAATTGAGAAGAGACAAGAAGCATAACTAGAAAAGACCTAGCAAATCACTTCTAAGGGCATCTTAGTTGAAATCATGAATATGGATAAGGAGATTAGAGACTTTCTACATGAGGAAAAAAAAGCATTTGAAAAAAGAAGTAAAGAAGGATCTCCTAATCCAAGAAAAGAAAAGAGGGGAAAAGACAAAAAGAAAGTAGAAAACATAAAGACAAGATACAAGCAGTTAAAAGAGAAATAAAAAGTAGGGAGAAAAGAAATAAAATTAGTCTGTCACAATGTTAATGGACTTAAAACCAGAGGCTAGAAATTAGAAAATCTGCTAGGCTGAGCAGAAGAAGAAGAAGTAGCAATTTTAGAAATAATAGAAACAAACATTATAAAAAAAGAAAAAAAAATATTGCTACACAATCTGAATACAAGATTTAAAGGCTACTGGGTTAGTGCAGTATCAGATAAGAAAAAAGAATCAGGTATTGGAATTCTAATAGAGGAAACTTGAAAAAAACATGTTGGAGCAGTCAAGAGGTTCAATGAATATATGATAGAAGTAAAACTATACTTCAAACAACTAGAACTAATAGTAATTAGAATATATATTCCACTAAATAATAAATTGATCAGTAAGAAAATTTAGCAAAAAATAGTAGAAATAGTAACAAACAAGAAAAAGAACACAGAAGTGATCATACTTGAATATTTCAATCACACAGATAACAACATATTGGATAGACAACATCTACAATTAACAAATTATAAAAAGATGCCAATCTTTAAATAGCTTAAAAGACATAAGTTTACAAACTTGTATAAAAAGCTATATTTAACAAAGAAAGCATATACATAGTTCAATCAAGAAGCAGCAACAAGAATTGATTACATCTGGTTGTCAGAGTTAATCACAGCAGGCCTTCAAGAAGCCAATATAGAGGAAGCAAAAGGTATAACAGACAGTGACTATAAGATACTGATAACAGTCATATGGTTGGAGCATATAATAGCAAACTATAGCAGTGCAGAAGTTAAACAAAAAGAACAAATAAGAATAATATATTTATATGAGAAAGCTAAACAAGAGAATTGGGAAGAATATGCAAGAGAGCTTCAAATCCAATTAGATTGAAAAAAAGTGCTAAAGCAGCTAGAAAATAATAATGCGAGCAATAGCTCTAGCACAGTGATAATTAGTCATATGTGAAATGCAATAAAAGAAGCTATAATAGAAGCAGCAAATAAACAAATTCCAAGAAAGAAGATATTCAATACAAAAACAAACTAAAGACAATACCAGAAAAAATTACAGTAACACAGGCAAGCAATTAAACTACAACAAATAATCAAAAAAGCAAAACTAAAAAGAGGCCAAGAGGTAGAGAAAGAAAAAAAAAAAGAAATAAACATTAGACTCAAAAATATAGACAAAGAAATAGAAGCAAAGTTACCAAAGCTACAAAAGCAATAGTCAGAAGCCTGGATAGATGATTTAAAAGGCTGGCAAAGGATTTTCAAAGACAGAAAAAAAGAGAAATAAGAATGAAATCAAAGAAAGCAGATAGAAGAAAATATAAATAAAAGATGCAAAATAATTAAATCAAATCCAAGATGAATAATAGCTAGCCTATTGAACAAACCATACAAGAAGATAACCTTAGACAGATTTGTAGTCCAAGACGGAGAAGATGTCAGACTTACAACAGAATCTAAAGAAGTTCTAAATAGTTTGGCAATTCACTTCGAAAACCAATTCAGAAAATAAAAAACCAAATTAAAAGAAATACCTAAAGAATGAAAAGAAGTATACAATTCAAAAGAATGAATCGATGAGTCTTAGTACAGTAAACTAGAAGAGAAGATTGAAAAAGAAGAGTAGAAAAACACAATAAAAGAACTTAAGCTCAACATAGCCTCAGGAATATCAGACATAAGCTACATACTAATAAAATGAGTAAGGAAGAAATTGCAAAAGATTTTCAGAGCTTTTGCAAATCTGGTTTTAAAAAAAAGAGAACTACTAATAAAATAGAAAATCATGCAAGTCTATCTAATTCTAAAAGATAAAGACTAGAAATATAACTTAAACAAAATTAGACCAATAGCACTAATTAAGACCTTTAAAAAGCTAGTTACAAAGATGCTAACAAAAAGGCTAGCCAAGTTATTTACAAAAAGAGAAATACTAAAAGGGCCAAACTATGAAGGTCTGCCTAGTAACTTAACAGAGCAGCCAATACACTTGCTAAATGTGATAATGGAAGAAGCACAAAAGAAGAACAAAGAAATATAGATACTCTTGCAAGACATAAAAAAGGCATTCGACTCAGTCCTTCTAGAAAGCTTAGAGTAAGCACTAAAAAGAGTCAAGATACCACAAAAAACAATAAAATACATTATCAACCTCTTTCATAGACATCAACTTAAAGTGATCACAGCTTATAGTTTAACAGAAGAAATAATAGCAGGAAATGGAATAGACTAGGAAGAGGTGATTTCTCTACTGATTTGGTGACTTTTTTATAATTTTTTACTAGAAAAGATTCAAGAGAACAAATCACTAGGCTACATAGTAGAACAAGAAGTATTAAAAGGTACAGCTATTAATTGTATCACAAAACATAGACAAGCAGCAATCGCATATGCAGATGACACAACATGGATCACAAACAGCAAGGAACAATTGTTGAAAATTCTTAAAATTGCAGAAGAGTTTTTCAAAGCCAATGATATTGAAATAAATGAAGATAAATCAAAGCTTATAGTAATAAATTCTAGACAAAAAAAAGAAGACAGAAAAATTATTTTCAAGCAAAGTAGAATAACAGAAGAGCCAAACAACAAAATTGTAAGATTATTGGGAATCTGGCTAAACAGTAAAATGAAAGAGTTACTAGTTTGCAAAAAAGCGAAAGGAATAGTTAGTCAAACAGTTAAAAACCTTAGATACAAAAAAATGACAATAAGCCAAATCATATATATAAACAATACAGTAATAATCCCAAAGTTAGACTATCTTCTACAGTTAACAAAGATGTCAGAAAAGATGATCAATAAGATCTACCAACTAATAATCTGTTTGGCAAACATAAGTGCAACATGATGAAAACTACAAAACAACTGTATAATAGAACACAAAGATTTAGGAGGCTGTAAATTACTAAGTTAAGAAATAGTAATGAAGCAAATAAGTAGTTTATTCATGAGACTTAATAGAAAAGATAGCCTGAGTGATCTGACAAAACTTAGGATAGCTTAAGGATGCCAAAAGGCAGGCTTAACAAAAGACATATAGAATACTGAAAGAAGATCAGAAGAATTAAAGTTTTGAAAACATAATCTAGCCTGCTAGACAATAGTTAAAGCAAAAAAGATGGATATAAACATCAAAACAAAAAACTGCTTATAGAAAGTACATAGATATAGGATAAAAATAAGAGACCTAGTCGAAGCCAAAACTTGAACAGCAAGTAGTGGTATAATAAACGAATAGGGTATGCTATATCTGAACCAGCTTATAGATGCTAAAGGTGAGAACCTAATTACATAGAGATAGCTCAAAAGCTTGCAAGAACTGTTATACAAAGAAAAGAAAGCCAAATGGTTCAGTAAAATAGAAGAGAAAGTGTTAATTGCAGAAAAATATATGACTATTTCAAAATTAATAATTTTAACACTTAAGCATTAATGATTAACTAAATGATGATATTAGAAGACAGAAGAAAAAAAGAGTAAATTGTTCACAAACCAATGCATGATCAGCATTTCAGCAAAATACTAAAAAAGAAAGAGAAAAAAATCTTAATAGAACATTGGTTACTGCAAGAAATAGAAGGCAAAATATTCACTAAAATAAGAAAATGCAAAGGTTGTAAAAGTAAATCAAAACAAACAATGAATATGTACAAAAAGTAGATAAGACAAAGCAATAGTATTAAAGCAATTTCAGAAACACTAGTAGAAAAGAACAATAATAAGATCAATGCAACAATAGAACAATTGCTAGAAAATAGATTAATGAGAGAATGAAGAGAGAAAGAGAGAGAGTTAGCTGAGTTAAAACAAATAAAAGGACTAGAGATAGAACTAATTAAAAAACAAAAATTCAAAAGGGAGATTGCAACTTACTTAATAGAAGCTCTTACGAGAAACATGATGAGAAACAAAGACAAATATACCTTTTATATAGACAGTGCATTATTTAAAGAAAAGAGTAAAAATGGTTTAGGAAGGATGAGTATAGGCTAAGTACAAGTTGAAAATAAAAGAGATTGGCCAGAAGAAGAGACAGCACTGAGGCTTGAAGGTTGGCTCTCAGTAACAACAGCTAAACTAGTAGCAATATGGTTAGCAGCTTTAACGATATCAGAAAAGAAGACTATAGAAGTGTATACAAACAGCCTAGTGGCATTAAGAAACATTAGTAGAGCAATTTAAGATACAGATGATATTAGGGTTCTGAAAAAGAAAAATGTGATGTGGCTAATAAACATTGTAGATCTAGTCAAAAGCAAGAACATCAAAATAGAACTGATCAAAATTAAAAGCCACAGTAATGACAAATGAAATGACAGAGCAGATGTATTTGCAAAGAAAGAAGCAGCATGTAATAAGACATTATTTGCAAAGAAAGTCAGATGTAAGAAAGTAGAATACTACTTGAAATAGGAAAACAAAAAGGTTGATATACCAGCAAGACTTCTTTGCAAAATTGTGATAAATGCCAGAATTGGAGCCAGTTAGAAAGAAACGAATCCAATCTGAATATTAGAACCAGAAACAGAGAATATACAACATAATTGGTCAAGTTTTTGGAAAGAAATGAACAGAACAAAAAGCATACACTGTACAACAAGGAAACTCAGTACTAAAAAGGCAACAGTAATCAAATGCATAATGGACAGTCTACTAACACTAGAAGAGTTAAATAGAAGAAGATCAGAGATTTATATAGTAACAGACTGCCAAGTTTGTCAAAAAGATGAAAAGGAAATTTAAGCATACTTAGCAGGCTGCATCAAACAAAAAATCTTATGGAAGAGGATCCAAAAAGTAGCAACAGCAACAGCATGAAACAACCTTAAAGAAAGTAAAAAAAGTAGAATTTTACCTCTAGTTCTATATGAAATGTTATTTGGAAAAACAGAAGCAGAAGAAATTAGGAACAGAAGATCAATAATAAAAGAGCTAGTTACAACAAAGGTTGAAAAAAGGCTTAAACAGATCCTAAATAGACAGATAATACAAAAATGCATAGATATAGTAATGAGAACAGTATAGAATACATTCTATAACCAAATATGAAGAGTTTAATGTGAAAAAGTTAGGAATGAGAAAAAAAGATCAATATAATAAGCAAAATGAAGAAAGGTATTTGAATAAGAAGAAAACTAGAAAAAAGAATAAAGAAAAGCAAGCTGGCAAAGGAAGAAGAAAAGAAAAAGAAAGCAGAAAAACTGAATCGAGTAAAGAAAGAAGCTTGAAAGACAAGTAATATGCTTGTTACTGAAGAGGAAAGACCCTTTTGATATAGCTTTAAGTAGTTAGATAAGCAGTCTATCTCTAACTGAGATAGTGTGACAAGTTGCACTTAGGTACCAAATGGATGACTGAGTGATGCAAAATTTGGATATTGGGAAATTCTATATAATTATAAAAATATATAGTTTCAAGAATTTTAATAAAGTATCAGCATAACTGCTTAAGGTTAAAAAAAAAATATTGTTTAATTATTTTGATATTATTTTAATAACTTATATTAATAAAAAAAAATCTAATTTAATATAATGTTATTGTTAGTATAACAAAAAAATTAGTAAAAATCACATTATTCTAACAAAAAAAAAAATTCTCTGCAATTTTGCTATACTAATTTAAAATTTTAGTCTAAATTAATAAAGAAAAAAATATATATTTTATAATAATATATATATATATGCATATTAATATATATAAAATATTTTATATACATAATATTAAATAATAATAAAAAACAAAAAAAGTAAAGAGAGTATGGTAACCTAATGAAGTGATCAGGTTGTTAGCCTTCCAAGTAGTGGGTTGGATGTTCAAATCTTATTAATAGCAAAAATTTAAATAATCACTTATATAATATTTGTATTATAACAACTGTTATCAATAATTAAGTTAGAATATCTGTAATGGTGATTGCATCAGTATAACTGGCAGTTCATAGGTCATCTGTACAATATTGAAGTTATATAAAGGAATGCAAACTAATAATTGGATAGTACAAATACTAAATAAGTTCTTGTAGCTATGTAAATTTGTTAAAATTAGATAACAAAAAATCTATTTGAAAAGATCTGAATAGAGAAGTAGCCAGATTTTCAATAGCATTACTGTAAAGATTAGATTATGAAAATGGATACCAAGGTCTTAGTAATTAAACAAACAAGAACTCTTGGATTAGAAGTCTCAAAATTACTACCAACTAGGCTATCAAAATAAACTAAAGAAAAAGTATATTAGACTAATTTGATATATTGATAAACTGGTTGTAGTTCTATATAGGCTATCTGAATTAAAAGTCTGATAAAATTCAGAGATATACTAAAGTACTAGGAATATGCTGTAAAGTAGATGCTAGGGTTTAGTAAACTCTATAAGAGCACAGTAGTTTAATAATTAAGTCCTAACTACATATGTTAGTTCTATTATAGTAATACATAAATTAGCTATAAAAATAGATACAAAAGGTTCTAAGAAGTTTATCTCAAGAATAAAATAGTTCTAAGATTAATATGATAATCTGAGCATCTAAATATAATCTAGTAAGTTAATACAGCTTACAGGTTCAGAAGGTTTAAAGTAAAACATTTAAGCAGAAATATTAGATATAATAATTAGTAAAAAATCTTCAGATGAACTCCTTAAATAGATAATATAGAAAAGTATATATGTAGTCAATTATATACTTTTCTGTAGTAGTTTATAGAATCATATTATCAATAAAGTTGTTAATAAAGTTAAAAAACCAAAGAGGTCACCTTAATATCAAAAAAAAAAGTAAAAACAATCAAAAGAAAAGAAATTTTAATAAGATAAAATATATATAAAATAAATTTTTTTTTTTTTTTTAATATTAAGGTGAGTAATTGCAACCCAGGAGTTTATTGATAATCAGTCGGCATATAACTAT
>CAJVQA010000147.1:0-41874 GCA_910591915.1 Cetraspora pellucida
AGATAGTAGTTAGGTTATGATTAGAATTGGCAATAGACTGTAAACTGTCAGTAAGTTGGCATGATTGAAAGATGCAAGGTAGTTATTGTGGATTGATTGTTAATGAAGGAGGAGGTGGAATATGTAAAGGATGTTGAATAGTTACAGAATATGCAATATCAAGGAAGTTGGCATATAGGTTGAGAGTTTTGTCAGAGTTAATACAACAAAGTAATTTAGTAGCCAAATTTGTAGAAATAAAGATGGTGCATTTGTTAGTGATTGTATTAAAATTAAGATGGCATCCTAGGCATATGGTAGTAGTAGAGGAAGGAGTAGGATAAGGATTAGTAAACTAAAACTGAAATGAACAGTGCCAGTAAGTGATGAGAGTAAGGCCTATAGGGCTGTTATGCCTTCTGGCCTTGCTGACAATGATTTGATTGTTAAGAACAATAAGTAACCAGGGCTTGGTATTAGAGTTGAAGTGGCCAATATATAGGAAAAGTAGTTTAATTGAAGTAGGTTAAAATGATTATATAATTTACATTGATAGGAATGACTAGTAGTAATATCCTTAAGAATAGTAAACCATTGAGATATAATACTTTTAGAGAGTTTATTTAGTCTAGGAGAAATATAATGCCAATGTAATAAATATAAATTGTCATAGGTGGTAAGTTGGTCAAGAAAGAGGAGTTTATAGTATCTAAGTTGTTTTTTGAAGACAGAGTATTTAGAATAAGAGGAGAAAAGAGATTCCAAAAAGATAGTTCCATTATGTAAAATGTAAGAAATGTTATAAGTTGAATTAATTAAAAATATTTAACCAATATGTTTAATAAGCTGTATAATTTTAAAGTTTGTAGTTAAGCAGTTAGAACTATTAATAATTGGGTTAGAATGAGAGAAAATACTAATTGGAGATCAGAGATTGTTTTGTAATTGTTAAATTCAAATCGAGTAGATGTGCCTAATAGGTCAGGATTATTAAGTTATTTGAGAAGATTAGGAATATGATGTTGTAATTGGATATCCCAAATATGTTTGATGTTATAAATTTGTGGATATAAGAGAGTACTAGAAGATATTGTATGGCAAAGTTTGGCTTTAAGTTTGACAAGACCAATATGCTAAGTGAAAATTTTGTTACAAGTTGATTGATTGATTACAATATTTTGAAGTTAGTATTCAAGAGTAGGAATAATCACTATGTTAATAATATAGTAAGCATGTGAGTTAGTGATACATTTGGTTTTAGCAATTTGAATTAATTCAGAAGATTCAGAGATAAGTAGTTTTATTTGTTTAAATTGTTTGTTGTCTAAAGTGAACCAACAATCTAAAAATTTGAAAGGTATTTTAGAAGAGTGTAGAGAAAGAAGATGATTATTATAAGAGATAAGTGTATAATAAGGTGAAGAATTGTTGATAACCAGAATAGATTTTGAAGGGTTGACTTGAATATTGGCTATAGCATAAAAAGATTCAGCTATAAATAATATATGTGATAGTTCAGATTGTGATAAAGCAATCCAAAGAGTATCATCTATATAAGCAAAACAAAGCATTTTTTTTGTAATAAGTTGAATGTTTAAAGTTTGAGATTAGTGGTCCAAGAGGATTGTAATTATAACCAGAAGTGTTTGAGTATATATAGGAA
The DNA here is from genome assembly GCA_910591915.1 of Cetraspora pellucida. Taxonomy (NCBI): domain Eukaryota; kingdom Fungi; phylum Glomeromycota; class Glomeromycetes; order Diversisporales; family Gigasporaceae; genus Cetraspora; species Cetraspora pellucida. The sequence continues at coordinate 1,643 of CAJVQA010000147.1, forward strand.
ATAAGTGGATTATAGTAGATACACCATAGCAAAGAAGTAATAGTTTCACCTTGGTCAATGCCATTGTAAACTGAATAGGGTAAAGTTAAGCCAAGATTAGTTATAACTTGATTGTGGCAGTCAGTAAGGAGGTCAGAAAGAATGTTAATAGTAGATGAAGGAAGTGAGAGACAGGAAAGTGCATGTTTAAAGAGAATAAAGTTGACAGAATTATAAGCTTTACTCATATCTTGTAAGAGTAACCAAATGTCCTTATGATTGCAAGATGCATTTTCAATAAGGTTGTTAAGAATATAAATAGGGATTAAGGTACTGTTGTTGGAAAGAATAATATAATTAAAAGGTAAGAGAATAGAATAGGTTGAGAATATAGAGCTAAGTTAGTTGATAAGAATTTTGTATAGAGCTTGTGAATGTGTTTGACAAGACTAATAGGTCAAGTAAGATTAAGGTTACTATCAAAAGTGTTTTGTTTAGGGATAGGATAAATATAACTGTGTTTTTATTGTTTAGGAATTCTGTTCTTAATAAGGCAATGTTGAAGAGAGTAATAATAGCAAAAATGCATAAAGGGCTAATATGTTTGAGTATTTCATAACTAATGCCTATAGGACTACAGGCTTTGTTATTAGGTAGTTAGGAGAGAGTTCTTAGAAGTTCATCATTAGTAATAGGAGAATTAAGAGAATAATATCAAGTTAGATTAATGTAAGAGGATGGAAGATAGTATTGTTGTTAAAAATTTTTAAAGAGAGTTTGATTGATAGGTTTATGTACAGTCCAATTTTGAAAGTAGGATCAAATATGTTGTTTAATAATTGGTAGATCAGTAATAAGCTCTTAGAGAAGTTTTATATTAGTGAAGTGGACAGGTTGGTAGTAATGATAGGAATACTGTTAATAGCTTGAGTAGGATGTGTTATAAGGTTAACACATCTTTTGTCAGTAGCTTGGTTAATTTGTTGTTGAAGTAAGAGGTAGTTTTCAAGATGGTGAGCATGAAAAAGTTGTTTTCAGGTTGAGTGAACATGTTGGAGCCAAGTTTGAATAAAGGTTGAATTAGTGGAGATGGGTAATGAAAGGTCACATTGTGACTGTTTGTTAATTTGGAAGATGTTTTAATTAATATAGGAGGTATTAGAATGTTGAATAAGGTTTTTAACAAGTTTAATAATGTGACCAAGTTTTTTAAGAGATAGATGTAATAGAGTACTGTGAAGAGAGTATTAATAGTTATAGCTGTGTTTGCGAGAAACTTTGTTAGAAATAGTGTAGATAGCAGAATAGATAATAAAGCATTGAATTTTGTGCCAAGTAGTTTCAATGCTTTCATCAGTTTCACTATTGATAGGAGTTTTGTGTAGTAAAAGTTGTTGGGATAAGGTGTCTGCAAAGGATTCCCAGTTCTCTGTAGACATAGCCTTGTAATTAAAGATATGGCAACTGATACTAGTATGTTTATGTAAGGGTTTGCTATAAGCATGTAGAAATGTCCATGTGAAAGAAAGAATTAGATGATCACTAGAGGTCGAAGTTTGGCTGTTATCAAGACTATAAGAGAGAAGAAATTGTATATTAAATTGGTCAGTCCAAATGTAGTCAATATGACTACTACTAGTATTGTTAGATTATATGAAGTGTTTGTTGTTAAAATAAGCCCTAATATCATACATATTGGTATTGTTAAGAAAGTTAATAAGTTTGTATTTAAAAGAGGAACTATGAGTATTATCTTGTGTATTAAAGTTCCCAAGAATAATAGAGTAGATATTAAGTTGAGATGCTTATTGAATCCAGTTGATAACAGTGTTTTGAGTTTAATTACGAATAGAGATATTAGTTGATAATAGGTATACTAAGATGATGCAGAGTTTGATATTACTTCGAAAGAAAATATCAAGTGCTATAGTATCTTCAGGATGGGTATAAATACTGTAAATATAAGGTTTAAAATAATTGCGAATCATGATAGCAGTGCTTTTAATAGAAGTAGAAGAGTTAGATCAATAGTAAGTGAAGAAGTTATTATTGCAAAAGAAGAGCTTAGTTTTGTTAGATATTTTAGTTTCTATAATGCTTGCAATAGATATATCATGGTTAAGACAATAGTCTTGCCAGGCTTCTCATTTGGTAAGTTTATTGAAGCCTCTAACATTATGTGTGACAATGTTAAGATGAAGATAGTATGGAGTTGAGTTAAGTAAAGGTAAAGGAGAATTGTAATTAGAAGAAGTTGAAGAATAATTGTCAAAAAATAGGTCAGGTATAATATGAGTTGAATTAAAGAAGTTAGATCTAAGAGGTAGATTATAAAATAAAGAAAGAAGATATGGAACAATAATAATGTGATCTGGTAAAAGAGTGTCATTAGGAAGGTATATATGGGTTTTATTATAAGATAAATTAACAGAAAATGTAATACTAGATACAGTTTTGTTATTGTTATATTTGTCAATATGTTGAATAAGAGTTTGAATGATTTGACTATGAGGAAGAAGTAGTAAATTGTAGTAGTAAAGAAATTTGTTAAAACATGTATGAAGATTATAAGGAATTAAAGATGTTATAAATGATCTTTCAAAATTGTCTTCTACAGAGTTGATCACCATATGCTCAGCTCTCACAGCTGTGCAAGGTATCATAGTTTGCCCTATATGTTGGGTCTGACCATCATTATCCTGGCCTTCCACATAAATAGACTTATCCACCTGCCTACTTGTATTATTCTTCTTATTAACTACAATAGTTGTATCTTTAATAAGGTGATGGCTGCTTTAATGATATTTGTAGAAGACAAAGAATTTAAAAAGAAGATTGTAAAAAAAGTGAGTCAAGAATTGAAACTGGTTGGAAGTCAAGGTTGAATTTTTTTACTAAAAATTTTTTAGCTACTGGGTAAGCAGTATTATTAAAATATTTAACAATTTGTAAGTAAGTAGATTTTTGATTTTTAACTACATCAAAATAGGTAATAATTTGGATGAGAAATTTGGTATCAATAATGTTTTTTGTAAGATTAATTGCCTCCTCCTTAGAGAGAGACTGTATGTTGTGATTTTAGTAGCAGTTTGATAGTATAAAGGAGATAGCAATAAAAGTAGTAATTACAGCATTTTGGATTAGTTTTGACTTTATTTTATATATATACAAGTCTTCAGCTTGGTTAGCTAATTTGTTCAAAACTTTGGTAGGGATAGGTTGATCAAGTGAGGCAGCATATTCTTTGTTTTTATGAAATAGTGTAGTATTAAGAGTTGGGTAGATCCATACTTCATCATCTTGAGGAGGAAATAATGAGTGAGATTTATTTAGGATGTCATTGAAGAGCTTGGTGCTGTCATGAAGTTTTTTATTATTAAGATATTCATATGACTTGTTTTTATAAATAAGACAGTAAAAATTAGCAACTCGAGATACTTCTTCACGTTGTTCATAAAGTGAGTTAGGTTTTTGGAATGTATATGATTCAGGAAGATGTTTGAATAATTGAAGGATAAAATGTTATCAGAATTGAATTCTAAGAGAAATACAAACTTTTTCTTTATCAATATTAAAAGAGAATTGTTGGTTATAAGATGGAAAGTAAGTTTCAAACCAGGAATTAAAATGATCAAGAGAGTTTTTAAGTGAGGGAATGCAGAATCTCTCAAGGAAAAGTGTTTTAGGAACATTAAAAAAAGTTTAATATTAAATCTAGTATAAGATTGAATAGTAAGATATTTTTATTGGAGGTTAGTAATTTGTGTAAAAGATTCAATTTTGAATCTTTTAGGTCTAAGCTTTAGGTCTTCAGTGAATTTTTGATAATCAATTGATTAGTAATTATTAGATAAAAAGAGATGAAGCTGTGTAAGGTTAAAACAAAGTTGGAGACAATTATGAGCAGTATATAGAAGAACAGTAACTAGTAAGATAAAAATTTCAAGGTAGTTAAGTTTGGTAAAAAGGATAGTTGTAAATTTGAGAATAAGATTTTTAAGAGTAGATTTAAGAAGATCAAAGAGAATAGTAGCACTTTTGTCAATATTGGGGTTACTATTGTAGATGAGATCAGTTAAGAATTTAGGCCATTACCTAGCAATAATACAAATAATATAGTAGAATGAAGCTTTAAGTGCAGGTTGAGTAGTGGTAGCTAGCTTGATTTCCTTGTCAGAATAAAAATCATAAAGGAATTTTTTGAGAAAAGTAAAAAGTTGGAGAGAGAACAGAATTTGTAGTTTTTTATTAGATTGCATTTCTTTAGTAATAGAAAAATTTGCAATCCAGTCATATGTAGAATTAGATTTTGGCTTGGTGATACTAGAATAGGATTAAAAAAGAGATTTGTTTGAATTATTGTTAGATTGATTAAAATTGTTAGAATTGCTAGAGTTTGAATTAGAGTTATCGAGAATAGTAAGAATTAAAAGTTGATTAGAAACAGAATTAGTGTTAGTAGCTGTAGAGAAAAAAATCAATAAGGTTAGAAGCAGTTTGAGAGTTTTGATAAAAAGAGGCAACAGAAGAATTAGTAGTTTGAGAAGTTTCATTTAGAATATTTTGGAAAGTTTGTGTAAGATTTTTCTTGGTCTGAGATGAACTAGCTTCATGTTGAGATAAAGTAGTCATATAAGCAAGATGGTAAACTTCATTATTCTTCATAACGTATTTTTTATTAGAGTAGTAATGCTCATTTCTTTTGGTGTAACTGATTGGAAGCGAGCATTTAGGACAGGTATAGTAGTGAATGTCAGGTGTAGAAGATGGAAGAACACTGTCAGTTAAAGAAAAAAGATTAATTATAAGTTGTTGAGTTGATCTATTTAGATTTTTTTTTGAGTTGCTATTAACATGAACTGTAGTAAGTTCAGTAGCTTGAATATAGTTAGTATTGGTAGGTGAAGTGAATTTAGTGTGATATTTACTACAGAGACAAGTAATTATAGAAGTAGAAGAAGGAGCTTGAAAGAAATAAGTAATTTTGTTAGATCTAAGATTTTTAGTTAAACAAGTAGTAGGTTTGACTTTAGGAGGGATTGGACGAGCATTGTTGTCACTTTCTTCTTCATAGAAGGCAATTCCAAAACTGTTAGAAAAGTTTTGGTAGAAATAGTCAAGGTCTGCTGTATCCTGCTTTTGGTTGGTTAATGTAGGCATTTTTGGAGATAAATAAGTAAATAGGTAATATAATAATAACTTGGGAAATTTTTCTAAGTTAAAATTGTGATCAAATAATTAATTTGTAAGGGTAGTGATTAAAAACAAGGGTTATATAGTTGAGAAGTCATTGGGATAACACAGAGTGTAACTAGAATAGTTGGGTCACTGATATGACTCGGGTACTGTACACAAATAAGATTTGCAGTACAAACTGTTGTGTATAATTAATAAGAACCAAATATAGAAATAATTAAGTTGTGTTGAATGAATTTCTATTTATAGATAGGTTACAGAAAATTTTTATATAAATTAATAAAATATGAATTGGAAAATGATAGTATAATTATATGAAAAACATGTAAGAAAAAAAGGGGGCAGGTAGGAACAAAAATAGAAGAAAGAAAAAGTTTTACAAGAGAGTAAAAGAGAAATTATATTGTAATTCAACCAATATTAGGTCAAAATTCTTCGTTTAAAGCTTGTTTTAATTAGACAAATGTGTATTACAACTTTAATTAGAAGTAAAAGATATGTTATTACAGTAGAAACTGCAAAAAAAAATTAATTATTAAAACTGGGGTCAAAGGCTGTCAGTACAGTTTTCTCAATGAGTTTAAAAGCTAAAAGTATAATATTTGCAGAATATATGTAAATTTTAGAGCTGAACAAGTTTACTTAAGACACTAGGACAGGTTGTCTTAGTAAAATAAATAGTTATAAGCGTTTTTTGACAAATGGATTTTTTAGTTAATTTTTGTGTAATAGATTTGCAGAAAGAGTTCCTGTTCTAATATAACAATTAATAACAAAAATATAAATATAAAAAATATAGAAAATCAAATGCATATAAATAGTATTAATAGTAGGTTTACATCTAAAGATCACAATACAAACAAGAACAACAATACAAACCAATACAAGTCCTATAGTTATGGACTAAAACAAAATATAGAAAATCTAATAGATGCTGAAGATATCTGTAATAATAATCATATCAGTCTGACTGGCAAGTTATAAAACATTTGTATAACTAGTTATACAAAGAAATACAAACTGATATTAAGTAGTACAAACTTTAAATAAGTTCTTGTAGCTATATAAATCTGTTAAAATTAAAAAACAAGAAGTTTATTTAAAAAAATTTGAACAAAGAAATAGCATGGATCTTTAATAATACTACTATAAAGGCTAGTCTTAGAAAACAAATATAAATGTAAAGAAGCCAAATAGACAATATTTCTGTGTAAAAGTATTACCAACTAAGCTATTAGAATAAACTAATAAAAAAGAATATTAGACTAATCTGATATACTAATAAATTAGTTATAATCATATTAGACTATTTGAATTAAAAATCTAGTAACAATGTAGAATATATTAAAATAATTTAAATATGTTGTAAAATAGTATTAAAGTTTAAGTAAATACAGTAAAGATATAGTAGTTTAATAACTAGTCTTGATTATAAGTATTGGTTCTGCTATAGCAATACTGAATTAGTTGTAAAAATAGATACAAAAAGCTCTAGAAGATTTATTTTAAAAATAAAATAGTTTTAAAATTAAGATAATAACCTAAATATAATCTAGTAAAATTAATACAAATTGCAAATTTAAAAGGTTTAAAATAGATTCCTAAACAGTAATATTAGATATAACAATTAGTAAAGAACTTTTAAACAGACTCTTTAAATAGATAATTTAAAAAAGTTGTATATATAGCCAATTATATATATTTTTTGTAATAGTTTATAGAATTATATTATTAAAAAAATTAGTAATAAAAGCCAAAAGACCAAAAGGTTAATACTAAAAAAAAAAATTTATTATAAAATTTTAATATAAAAATTTTTTTATTATTATTTAATTCTTTTAACAATAAATTTTACTTTAATTTAATGTATTTTTTTTTTTTTTTTTTAAAAAAAAAAAAGCAAGGTCTTATCTCAGTTTCTTTATTGAATTTTAACATATATAGTATATCAATAATTACATATAGTAATATATTATTTCTAATAAAACTAAAACTTAGGCAAGGGATGTGGTGACCTAGTGAAGTGGTTAGGTTGTCAACTCTCAAGTGGCAGGTCCAGAGTTCAAATCTTAGTATCGACAGAAAATTTAAAAATTCTATCTGTGTTATGGTTAACTGTCTCTCGCAATTGGTTGGAATAAGATACCTGTAATCTATGTCACACCAGCATGACTGGCAGGTCACATGGCATTTGTATAACAGTCATATAACATTGTCCTTTGAGACAAGGTCTGTGATTACATGAAGGAATACAAACCGGTATCAAGTGGTGCAAACCTACATTAAGTTTTTGTAACTATGTAAATCATAAGAACTAATAGAAGAAAGATGGAAGTCCACTTGGAAGACCTGAGTAGAGAGGTAACCCAAGCTTTTGATGGTGCTACTATAAAAACTAGACTTATGAAACAGAGTTAGAACTTGTGAAACTGGGCAAATGTGCTGGTTTTTGAAGAGGAACTAAATGAACCAACCAGGCCACTGGAATTTCTAAGTTCTGAAGAAAAAGAGTACATGTCAGCAAACATGTAAACCAGAGGTATAGTCTCATCCTACCTTTCTGGGCTATCTGGAATGACAGCTTGGTGGAACTTGAATTGAATACCAAAGTAGTAAGGATATGTTGTAAAGTAAGTATCGGGGTTGGGATGAACTCTACAAAAGCATAGTAGTTTAATGATATGTCTTGACTGTCAGTGTTGGTCTCGGCCATAGTGATATCAGGTCAGCTGTAAGAATAGAATACAAAAGATTCTAGAAGGTTTAGTACAAGGTCAAAGGTTTCAAAGAACTGCTTTAAAGACTTAGTGGCCATGGCATATTTTCATTGGCATCGGCCGAAGTCATTGGTAGGCAGAGGTAGATGGATGAATACGAAAACAGAGTGGTTAAATAGGGAATCTACAAGTGGGTTCCAGTTATGGCAGCTAGTGTAGAACCTTCAGGCGGACTACTTAAATTAGACAATGACTAAAGTTGTATGAATGGCTAGTTGTATACTCTTCCTATGGTTGCCTCCTATGGTTGTAATACAACCATTAGCCAAATATACTATCAATAAAATCCTGAATCGCAAGTACTCATCTTAATATTTAAAAAAAAAAAGAATATTATTACAAGTCATTCTTATTAATGTTTATTATATGATTATTTTAACTTATCTCAATCAAACTACTTTTCTTATACTACTGGCTACTTTAACTCTAATACCAAGCCTTGGTTACTTATTGTCCTCAATAATCAAATCATTGTTGGCAAAACCAGAAAACATAACAGCCCTACAGGCTTTACTCTTATCACTTACTGGCACTGTTCATTTTAGTCTCAGTTTACTAATTCTTATTTCACTTCTCTCTCTACTATTACTATATGTTCTGGATGTCATTTTAATTTCAATACAATTACTAACAAATGCATTATCTTTATTCCTACAAATTTGACTACTAAATTACTTTGTTATATTAATTTTAACAAAACTCTTAACCTATATGCCAACTTTCTTGATATTGTATACTTTATAGCTATTCGACATCTTTTATATATTCTACCTCCTTCTTTATTAACAATCAATCTACAACAATTACCTTGCATCTTTCAATCATGCCAACTTACTAATAGTCTATAGTCTATTGCTAACTCTAATTATAATCTAACTACTATTTCATTTTATATTGATGGTTCTATTATTGAGCTTGATACTTCTCAATGTTCTATGGGCATAGACTGGATCCAAGTTGATAACTCTACAACTACTCATTCATTTTAGACACATGGCTATGCTCTTTTAAAGCTAAAATTCTTGCTATTCTTTAGCAATTATTACTGTTTCCAAAAACTGTTCTGTTCATATCTTTACTAACTTACAATTTGTAATCTTCAAATATCACAGTATCTGCTTATCAGCTTCTAAACTTTCTCATACTTATACTTTATACTTCTCTATTTAGCCAACTCTTATCAACTTCATTAACTTATACAATATTCAGCTCACTTTTCATAAAGTTACTATACACCAAGATGACCTATTTAATAATCTTGCTGACCAGCTTGCTTATAGTCATCAAATACTATTTTTCTTAACATTTCTAAGTAACAACCCTTATAACTCTGCATATATTTCATTTATTAACTAATTTTCTATTAAGATTTCTATTCAACACTCTATCTGTACAATCTGTTAAGCTTATATTATAACACTTTGGATATCTCAACATCATTTTTAATAATGGTCTGCCATTGCATCTAATATTAACTAAGAAGCCACTTGGCTTTACATTAATAATAATTAAAAAGTCTCTAACTTTGATTATAGTTTTCATTCTACAAACCTTTTGTGTTAAAATTCTCTTAGATGAACTACCTGTTCCTTATACTCTTCATAAATGTAACTTTTCTTACTCTCCTCTTTGTCACCAATGCAATCAAACTAGTTCCTTACTATACTGGACTCTTTGTTTCTTCATTTAAACAATTTATCATTTAATTTCTAATTTTCTTAACTGCATCTTAAATACTACTACTCTTGATATGCCTGCTAATTCTGTTTCTAATCTACATTAAGAAATTCTAATACTTGACAGTTTTAAACTGCACAACTTTTCTTATTTACCATCTCTTATTTTTACTTTATCTGACTTAGTCTTTACTGACCTTGTTTCTATTATTCATAATACTTTTATTCTTTACTATATAGCTATCTTTCTTTCTATTAAATTTCTTCTTTATTTAAACCAACAAATATATAAACAATTATAAATTCTATATTGTATTTCACATTTAGCACAGTCTTCAACTACATCTTCTACAAACTCAACTCATAATTCTCTTTCTAGTCTATTATTATCTTCTATCTTAATACTACAAATTATTATTAAAATTGATCTTTGAACTATTCAATGGATTAAATATTATACTCCTCTCTTATATATTATTACTAATATCCAAATCTAGATGAGCCTTGACCACTCTTGTAGGTTTAGATTGCAGATTATATGTCTGAGTCTTTATTCTTTATATGTAATTTAAAAGCAAACTTTTCTTTGTAAAAACTTCAATTGAATTTCAATAAAGTTAAAGGCATGGCCTCACCATTAATATTTTTTTTTTTTAAAAAAAAAACAATGTCCAATGAACTGGACTGGACAAGGCCAACACTGTGATACTCAGTATAAGAAAAAAAATTTAAAAAATCATTAATATCTCAAATTTTACTAAGAAAACAATATGTAGGTATCTTAAGTAAAATTGAGTAAATTATTGCAGTATCTAATTTTACATATAATCACACAAGTTCTAAATCTTACTCTAACCTTAATATATGGGTTGCCATCAATAGAAATCAAGCAAATCAACATTAGAAAAAAAATTTAATGCCTTAATTTTCACAGCTCATATCTTGATGGATTTTAAATATATCTTGATGGTTTAATATTCAAAAGAAAGTTTAGATCGTAAGCTTTCTTTTGAGTATTAAACCATTAATATCGATTTAAAATCCATCGAGATATAAGCTGTGAAAGTTAAAGCATTAAATTTTTTTTCATATGTAGATTTGCTTGATTTCTAATGACGGCAACCCATATAGCATTATATTAAATTTTACTATTGAGTTAAAATGTGATGACGAATTTAGTAAATTTTACCTACACCTATTTCACTGACAGTCCAATTTTCCGACAGCCACTTCATCAACAGCCCATTTCCTGACAGTTCATTTCGCTAACAATTCTATTTTCCAGACTTGCTATAAAGTGGGCAATCCTAACCCAAAATCGGGCTAAAATTGTCGACGAAATGAACTGTCAGGGGAAATGGGTTGTTGTCTGAGTAGTGAGCTGTTGGTGAAATGTCATCAATGAGATAGGTGTCGACGAAATTAGGATGAGCTCCGTGCCTACTCCTTGGGGTTATAGATGGATGTCTAAATTACTTCTCTTAATAAAAAATTATTTTGACATTTAGTCTGTCGAATTAATTTTTCATTGTGGCGAAATTAATTTTCATAGTTCAGTAGTTGTCGAAATTTATAGTGAAATTATTTGAATGTCAAAATACATTAGAAAATGTAGTTACTTTGTGGAATTTATATAAAAAAATTAGCAATGTCGAAATATTTGTCGAAATTACTTTTTTAAAAAAAATCCATGTGCACTTGGGATATTGATTTAGTGTGCGGCCTACTCACAGTTTTCTTTACAAGAAAACATATGTCAAGCCAGCACCTATTTTTTATCCAGTTTATTCTTTTATTTTTTGTAAGTAATGGATTTTGAATATCGTATTTTATTCAACTAACCATGAAGAATGGCATTTTCTTGGGCTACTACAATATTTAGCTTTAAAAATCGAATACACAAGTGTAAGCACCACTGGCATTTGGATCACTCACGAGATTTTATAAATTAATAAATTACAAATTAGTTGTTGATTATATGTGGCTGATTGATTTTAACAATATATTGTTTCGATGTTTAACTTATTTAAATCTTCAAACCACTTTCAAGTTACAATATACAACGCGAGATTTTTTATAGTAAAAGAAAACAATTTATAATGTATTCGTATTGTTTTGTGTAAGAAGATTGATTGGTATATTAAAAATAAGCTGCTGCTGCTACATGATATTATTAATTTAATGTTTATTATGCAAACTTTTAAAATTTACATTATACAAACAAGAAACTGTATTATACAAAAAATACAGTCTTCAAACTTTAGAAGCTTTAAAAAGCAAGGTCAGGTGGTATGAAATCATTGTTGTCATAATATTCATCAGTACCATCAGGTATCACATTATACATCCAATTATAATAATCAGTGTTATAACCATTATGCGTCCAATGATAATTATAATAATTAGTGTTATAAGTATTATACATCCAATTATAATAATCATTGTTATAAGTATTATACATCCAATTATAGTAATCATTGTTATAATTATCATAGTATGGGTAGTAAGATGTTTCTTCTGTCTCTTCTGGCACTTCCGATTTAGTTTGCTTAATCTTTGAATTTGTATCATCAGAAAATACGACTGGTGGAACCTCAGGATTTTGGGTCTAAAAATTTTAGATTTTAAGTAAATAATATTATCAATCAAGAAATAGGTAACTCTTAATAATAATACATGTATATTAAGTGATATTTTGGCATACTTTTATTGTTTCTCTTATATTTAACAAGTTTTCATATGCTTCTTGATCATTTTCGGTTGTCAATGGCCTTTGATGATGCTTAAATGAAATTTCATCTAAACCACAAAAAAATTTTTTAAAAAATACATAATTATAATTCTACAAAAAGAAATTAAGAACAATAATTATATCAACAGAAAGTAAAAAAAATAGTAATTTACCAGGAAGAGGCTGGACACCAACATGATAATTTGTTTTCAAAGATTCTATAAAATCCAACTCATTAATATCAACAAAACTAATTGCTAGACCATGAGTTCCTATCAATTAAATAATTTTTAAAAAAATGTTATTAATCGCAACCATAAATCATTTTTATAAAGTACTAAATAGTTACCATAACGTCCAGTTCTGCCAACACGATGTAGGTAAGTTTCAGTATCCTTTGGCATATCAAGATTTACCACCAAATTTACTCTATCAATGTCAATACCCCTGGCAATCTTTCATAAAAGAATGAGATAAATAAATAAATAAGTATATTCATATATTCATAAAAGTTGTAATAATCCAGATTATGCATTTACCAAATCACTGCAAACAAGGACTCTTATTTGAAAATTACGAGCCTTTGACATTGTTTCAAGACGAACTCTTTGATCAAGCCCACCTATGTATATATATAAGTACATTATGCAGAATGGAAAAGAAATACTAGTAAAATTTCACACCATCATGCCTGATATATTCATTGCCATCCACCCTTGGCTTGTTAAATAATTTGCAAGATCAACAGCCCTATATAAATATGAATTAAAACCAATCATTAACACCATAAACATATTATAACATCATAAACATATTAACATAATAAACATATTAACATAATAAACATATTAACATAATAAACATATTAGCACCATAAACATGTTAATAATAAATAATTACCTTCCCCGATGATTTAGAAAAACTATACATTGATAAAACGGAACGCGACTCAAAAGATCAACCAACTTTTTGAACTTTTCTTCATAGAATTTGAACTTTTCAGTAACATTAGCTGTATTTGGAATTTCTATTATTTGGTAATACTGCAATACACCTATAAGACAAACACATTTATTTTTAATAATAAATAAAATAAGAGTGAAGTTAGTAAATAATTGATTTTACCTTCTAGAGCTGGAGTATCTTCCGAAAGCATGATATGATATGGATTGCAAACAAAATTTGCAAGAGTTTTTAGCAAAGCCTTGTCATATGTTGCAGAAAATGCGAGTACTTGCTTAATTTTTGGAAGTTTAACATTTATTTTCCTATTATAAATAATTTAATATATAATTAAAAAGATAAATAAATAAATAAATAGATAGTTAAATAAATAAAATGAGTAGATAGTTAAATAAATAAATAAGCAGATAGTTAAATAAATAAATAAATAAGTGGATAGTTAAATAAATACTTTAATTGAGGAACAAAATTGCTTTCCATCAATTTATCAGCTTCATCTAATACAAGTAATTTTATGTCTTTAGCAATCATTTGCTTGTTTAATAAAAGACCAATACGACCTAGTATAAAAACATTATTAATTTTGAGTACTTTATTATTACAAAGAAACAAGATTATATAATTACCAGGAGATCCAATTACTATATGACATTTCTTAAGTTTTGGTATATCTTCTTCAACAGGAATTCCTCCAATAAATACATGACAAACCAGACCAACCATATAACGACCAATATTTGAAATGACTTCTTTTGTTTGTACGGCTATTTCTCTAGTAGGTGCTAAAATCAATACCTATAAATCGAAAAAAATAAATCGAAAAATAAATTAAATTTTAAATAAATTGAAATAAAGTAAATCGATAAGAAAATAATAAAATGTTAAATAAACCTGCGGTTTAGTATTACTCAGATTCAACATTTCCAATGCGATAACACCAAATACAATTGTTTTTCCGGTTCCCGATTTTGCTTGAGCAATAACATCAAGCCCAAGTTTTCCTGGAGGAACAGCTTTTAATTGAATTGGAGAAGGACGATCATAACCTGCTTCTGATAATCCACGTAAAATGTTTTGATTTGTAATTAAGGAATCAAAATTGACATCTTCATCTATTTGAACATCCTTTGTACGATCAAATTTAACTTTTGACATAATAAAAAAAGAAATGAGGGGTAATTTTTTTTTTCGATCCGTGATCTTGGTTTTTAAAATCAGCTGATTCATCACGGGTCACAATGAGTTAATGTTTAGTAACAGGATTACTAAAATTGATAATGATTAACAATTCCCCCTTTCCATTACCATTACTGCATTACAGCATTAACGTTAAAAGTTTCAAAAGACATCGTAATTATGCATTTATTTGCTCGGAAAAAAATTTTCCTTGGATTTAAAGAACTAACTATTCGACATGTATGTACGTACGTACGCACGCATAAAGAAACTCTTGATATGTATGTATGCATGTAAGTTTTTTTTAAGTCCCGAAATAATATTGAGAGGGTCATATTTAATTAGTTGGTAACGGTAACGGTAAAGGCAATATTAATTCCGTAATTGGATATTATTTATTATTAGAAATTACCGCAGTATCAAAGTGTTCTGAGAATACTCAAAATTAGAATTTATTTTTTTTTCAACATTCTTTTGGCGAGACTATTCCTAATATCTAAATTCGTAACTCATTGGTAATACGAAATTGTATAGATCCGCGCTACGAGTTACATTTGAATTAAACCTCCCTAAATTTATTAGAATTTACCTCCGTACAATACGTACGTACGTAACTTTAGTACGTACGTACGTAACGTATTTCCGCGTTTAAATTCCCCTGATTTCTATTTTAATTTTATGTTAAGGGTGATACAAGAATCTTTCATTTAATAAGAGGGATTTAAGGTTCTCCTATTTTTTTTCTTGTCGATAAATTTGTTAAATTTGTTTTTTTTTTATTAATAAAATCAAAAAAAAATGTTTAAAAAAAAATCAGTAGTAATTAATGGTGGTACTCAACCACGAGCAAAATCACCACCTGGTAATAAACGAAATGGTATTACATCTCCAAGATTTTATGAAATTCTTGATTATGTTGCTTCGAGGATGAATGGTAAAAATCAGTTATTAGATTATTACATGATTACATGATTATATGATTATATGATTAAAGATCAAAGAATAACATCATTTTTTATATCATATCGATATATGATTTCACGTGTTTAATTAAACATATATCTAATTTAATTTATTATGTTTTAGTTCCTTTACAATTTGGTACTTTTATGAAACGACGTTATAGTAAAGATGACATATCATCTCCTGCTGATTTTGAGTATGATCTCAATTGATTATTATATGTGTGCTAATATTTCTCTAGTATTTTTATGTTTAAACAAGAATTTTTTTATTTAAGACATCTTATTCATACTGAAAGCGAAGCGCAAGCACAAGAAATATTATTATATTGGAGTGAGAATCCTACTGGAAATAAGATGCCAGGTAAAAATAGCATTAAAAAAAACATCTGTTATGACATAAATAGCATTAAAAAAAACATCTGTTATGACATTATGACTTCTATGGCTGTTATGACATTATGATTTTTATGAATATTATTACATTATGACTTTTTTTTTGTTATAACTTAATGAATATTGCTTCTAAAATTTTTTAATTTTTTAGATACTAAAATACAATATAAAACATTACCAAATTTATTTATTGGAAAAGATGGTAATAATAATTCACTTAGTGATATACAAGAAAATAGTACAGGAACTGTTATCGTTAAGAATTCCGGATCATTAAATAATCAATATTCTGATACATCATTACAAAATATTGTTCCATCATTGGCAACAATTGAAAAATCAGTTGCCACTAAAATTTATTTTGAAAATTATTTTTATGGTATTCTTAAGAAACCATCAGGACGTGCTAAAAGACGTTTACAACTTGAAACAGAACTTGAAAAGATGGCAATATCTGATAAAGATAAACGTGAAATTCGACAAGAATGGCTTACATTAGAATCGGATTATATGCGTCTTTTACGTAAAAAAATTACTATTAATGCATTTCAAATGATTAAAACGATAGGTCATGGTGCTTTTGGTGTTGTTAAACTTGTTCGTGAAAAAAATACTGGTATATTATATGCAATGAAAATAATGAGAAAAGCTGATATGTTAAAAAAAGGTCAAGAAGGTCATATACGTGCTGAAAGAGATTTATTAACAGCTGCATCTGAATCTGCTAGATGGATAATAAAATTGATTTATTCTTTTCAAGACGCTGATCATTTATACCTTGTTATGGAATATATGCCTGGTGGTGACTTATTGAATTTACTTATCGAGAGAGATACTTTTACTGAAAATTTTGCTAAATTTTATATCGCTGAAATGGTATTATGTATCGAAGAGGCTCACAAACTGGGTTACATTCACCGTGATATAAAGGTAAAATAATTTATTTCTTAATGTTAATAATTACTTATTAATTACTTAATTAATTTTAATTATTTTAATTACCTAACTCTAATATTAACATTAATTATTCTAATTACCTAATTCTAATATTAACAGCCTGATAACTTCCTTTTTGATCGTGATGGACATATAAAACTTTCAGATTTTGGATTGGCTACGGATTTTCATTGGGCACATGATTCATCATATTATGATCAACAACGTCGTGATCTTTTACGTAAAACTGGTGTTGACGTTGAAACTGATACACTTTCAAGATTAATGGGAAAAAAATATCAATCGACAAAATGGTTAAATAAATGGTCTGATGATTCGGATTCTGATAATGATGTCCCTAAAACTCGTATTTTAAGTTGGAGAGATAAACATCGTAAGAATATGGCTTACTCTATTGTTGGAACAAATAATTATATGGCTCCTGAAGTTTTAAGAGGATCAGGTTATGGCCGAGGTTGTGACTGGCAAGTATATCTTAATCTATAACTTAATCTATAACTTAATCTATATCTTAATATATATCTTAATATATATCTTAATATATATCTTAATCTATATCTTAATATATATCTTAATATATATCTTAATATATATCTTAATATATATCTTAATATATATCTTAATATATATCTTAATATATATCTTAATATATACCTTGATATATATCTTGATATATATCTTGATATATATTAAGATATATATAGTTTATGTATTTGAGTGCCGTCATGTCATAGGGCTTTCAATTATATTTTGTACCGGACACAATTTTATGTAATTTATTAGGAATTGTGTCCGGTACAAAATATCTTGAAATCCCGATGACAGGTTTTCCTTTGATGCCACTCATATTGTCATCGATTGTCGTCAGTTATGATCAATTATCGTCAATTATTGCCAATTATATCAATTATCGTCAATTGTTGTCAATTTTATCAATTATTATCGTCAATTGTTGTCATCAATAATATGCTTATTTACCCTATTTTTTATTTTCTATTTTGGTACATATTGATACGCATAGGTGGAGCCTTGGAGTAAGTAAATCATTTTGTAAATCTATTCGATATTGAAAAAGTATTATTTATTATATTACTTATTACTTACCTTATTATTTACATTATAATTAATTATTAGGTAATTATTTATGAAATGTTGTATGGATATCCCCCATTTTGTGCCAAGTCACGTCACACAACTCGTCTAAAGATTATTGATTGGCAAAGCCATTTAAGATTTCCTCCTTTACCTTATGTTTCTTGTGAAGGTAAATTAATCATAATAAAATAATTATTCATCAAATAATTCATCAAATAATTATAATAATTGAAATAATTAATATTATTTATATAAGTTCATGACTTAATAAGAAGATTAGTTTGTGAAAAAGAAAATCGTCTTGGTTCAGGTTCATCAAAATCTACAATTCGACCAAATGAACTTTATCTTGCAAATAGAAAATCAGTTGCAATTGGTTTAGGAGATGCATCAGATATTAAATCACATCCTTGGTTTAAAGGTATTGATTGGGATAATATTTATAAGATGACTCCACCATTTATACCGCGATTAAAAGATGAAATAGATACTAGATATTTTGATGAGAATATTGATGATAATCCGTTAGCACCTCCTGAAGGTGAGAGAAAACCAAGGGATCCTATGTTGAGAGATAAACGACATGGTAAAGATATATTAAATATGCGAAAAGCATTGGCATTTGTTGGATATACGTATAAAGGATTACCTACTGAACAACAAAGAGGTGGAATGGCTGAACGTGTAGCAGGAAGATCTAATAGTATTGGTGGAAGTTTAAGAATTCGATCAATGAGTTTGTGAAATGATATAATACATTTGTTATGTTTCTATATTAATATTGTTTTTATATTTTTTTTTATATTTTTTATATATTTTATATTTTTGTATTACATAACGATAATGTCCGAACTTTTAAATTCTTAATTTTTTTCTTTTTTTGATAAATCATAATTAACACTAACCATACGTGACATTAACCATACGTAACATTTAAATGTTTTTTAATAATACTTTTTTTATATATGTAAATTTCTTTTTTTATTTGTATATTAGCACATTGTACGTACGTATAAACACTTTCATAGTTTATATAGTTTTATTTGTGTATTTTATATAACTGTATATGTGGTATTAAATTAGGGATAAATATGTAATATTAAATTAGGGATGATAAAAAAAAAAAGCATATCGATATGTACATGTACGTACGTACGTATTGATTCTTTTTTTTTTCGGTGGTTTAAAATTTATATATATTTTTTCACGATGATTAATATTCATTATTGTAGATTGTTTTTTTTTTGTTTACTTTATAATTATTTTTAACTAATTTTAATTATTTCAATTATTTCGAATGATTTTTATACGTTCATATATACATATTGATATGTACAGTACATTATGTACGTACTAATAATGCTTAATGTTGTAATGGTTTGTTAATTTTCCTATCAAAAATATCACAAAATAAAAATATCGGTATGTACGCACATACCGATAGTGTACGTATGTATGTCATACTTACGTAATACAAAGCATTATTTTAAACAGCATTATCTATTTATAGTTATCATTTTTTTTACGAATGCTGGAATGTGATAGGTGTATGCTACGTATTGTATTTTATCAGATATACACATGAATTAACTTAAAAAGAACTAGTCATTTGATTTAACTTAAAAAGAATTAGTCATTTTATTTTTAAAATTAAGAATTGTGGCTAAGGCAAGGGCTAACGTTAAATCTAAATTACTGTAGCTAATTTCAGTAATTTAACAATTAAAACTTTCCCAAAGAAATCATATATTTCCGAACCAGTTTTTTTTTTTTTTAAAAAAAAAGGGTAACTAAGAATTTTAGAATCTTTGAATTTTTTTAGAATTCTTTTTCACATCAAATTTCATGCATAGCAAATTTCATGCAGGTATTGCAGGTATTGCACGTATTGCGTATATGCGCATATATCGAAACAATGACTAAGTTTATTAATTGGTATGTAGCAATGAACCAAAATATGATTGATCCAATATATGATTGATATTAGATAATAATAATATAATGACGTTAGTATAGTTAGTATAGCAAAAAAAAAAAAAAAAAAAGAAAAAAAAAGGAATTCGTTTAGAATTAAATTTAGATTTAGATTTACACATTAGGAATTAAAGAGTGTGTTGTGATTAAAGTTCATAAAGTTCAAGAACCCAAGAAAGTAAAGAAAGTAAAGAAAGTACATTAACTAACTAGTTTATAAAAAAAAAAAAAGTTCTATATCACGCGCCCAACCAATAATTTGAGAAAAAAATGTCTAAATTATCTACAAAAAGAAAATCAAAGAAATCTGTTATTCTAAAAAAAATATATAAAAATTGTTCCATCAAAATTTAATAATTTCCCTATTTGTTTCTTGTTTTTTCGATTGCATCTGATATGATGATCCCTCAGTTAATGTATGATAATTTGACGTATGATAATTTGATTGTTGTGTTTGTAAAATTCTTCTGCTCGCTAACACATAAGATTGTTCATTATATTGTTCTTGATTAACTGCCAATGAAGATACTGAAAGATTATCATATCCTGATGACAAAATATTTGGTCGCTTGATTATATTTGATGTGAGTGATTCATCATAAGTAGAAATATTATCATTAATATTATTTTGTCTTGAATAAGGAACAGTATGTTTATGTATAACAACTTCGTTATCTTCTTCTACTTCCTCCTCCTCCTCTATATAATCATCGTAAATATCATGAGGATAATATTCACCATGTGATATTAATGATGAACCCGAACCTTCACCATTTTCTTTAATATTTCGTAATTCAAGTTCATGTTCTGGTGGAATTCTTGTTGGGCTTGATCGATCTTTTTGAATTGATGTTTTTATCTTATTTATAAACTTATTTGGACCTATAATATCATCATCTTTTTCTTCATAATCATAATTATCATCATCTTCTTGAGGAGTGAATTCTATCGAATCAGATCGATTTCGACGATTAGATTTTGACCAAGGCATATTAGCATTAAATGTGTTTAGAGCATTTAAAAGAGATCTTTTACGAGTTTTACGTTTATCTTTTTCATTTTCACGTTCACGTTCGGAAAGGAATTGTCTCTTATCCTCAAACATTATCCATTCAGGTTCATGTCTCTCATCTCGAGGTTCAACAAAGACCCATTCCCAAGGTTCTTTTGCATTTTTTTCATTAGAACTAGATTCGACCCACATGTAAGGGAAATTATTATTAATAGGTTCTATGGTCACGTGAGAATTCATAGGATGATCATTTGTTTCATCTTGTTCTTGATCGGTTTCCATGGTAACGGAAAAACCTGAAAAACTTGAATCAGGTCTTAAACATAAAAAGCAAAAAGTTTTTCTTAAAGGTTTGTTTTTCCGTTTAATTGGACGATCCATTGGTGGAGATCTTTCTCGAGTTCGTAATTGTATTTCATCATCATTTTGCGATTGCGGTTCATTAAACTCAGAATTGGTTACTTCAGAATTGGTTACTTCAGAATTAATTACTTGAGGAGTAATTACTCGAGGAGGAGTAATTGCTTGAGGAGGAGTAATTGCTTGAGGAGGAGTAATTACTTGAGGAGGAGTAATTAGTTGAGGAGGAGTAATTACTTGAGGAGGAGTAATTACTTGAGGAGGAGTAATTACTTGAGGAGGAGTAATTATTTCAGGATTAGATGAATCAGATTCAGATGTTTCGGAGATAGGTACAGAAGTAGTTGAAGGACCTAATGTAGAACAAAGACTAAGGATATTTGAATTAGTAGCGGTAGAATCTCTAAAACCTTTCTTTTCAAATTCATCCCATACAACAGTAGCACGTAAAGAACCTTTAGAATTATTTCCACCCGATTGAAATAAACTATCTCTTAAAGTTTCACTATCAATTTCAATATTAGGAAGAAGTTCTAAAAATTTTTGATCCAAATGTTTCTTATTAAATTTTCTACTACGTCTTCTTACAATACTAGCACAAGGATTTGAACTTCTATCATCAAAAGCAAAGAATAATTTTAAAGCTTCTTCAGAAAGTACATTGAAACCTTTAATTTGTAATTCATCCCATTTTTGAGCGGCAATTTGAGAATCTTCAATTATATTATCTAAATTTTGATAAGTAGTTTTTCTTCTTAAAGAATCCAAAGATTCAGCAATATCAGGAAACATTTCAGCGATAGTTAAAGAACCTCTAGACATGATACTTTCATGAGGTTCATTTTTAAGCATAGATTTTAATAATATAGAACTAGTTTGTCTATTATTATTTAAAGTAGAACTAGATTGTCGTAAAGAAGCATTATTTAACATAGCACCGGAACGTCGAGAATGATGATTATTATTAATATTATTCTTTGAATGATCGAATTGACGAGATAAAGCACTATTCCTTATAGAATCAATTTGTCTAGGGATTAAATTATTCTTCTGACGTGATTGTTTTTTTGGTCTAATAATTAATTGTAAATCTTCAATAGTAATATCGGCTAAAGGATGTTGATAATCAGGAGAAGATCTTGATTTTTTACGAAATTGTACATAAGCATCCAATAAAATATTTAAACGAGGAGGAAGACTAGCCGAACAAGCTCTTTCACGTAAATAAGCCAAGAATAAATGAGTACATGCGTTAGAGCATCTTAACCATTTTGTATAAGCAGCACTAAAATTTTCAAATTTAAGTTCTTTATCACCGATAATATAATGTGCCATTGATTTAATTATTCTTTGAGCAGGAATTTTGTTTATATGAGCTTGTGTCATTACTTGTGAAAATAATTCAAATAATTCCAGAAGAATTGCTTGAGCTGGTTTTGAAAGATTAGATATGAATTGATTGAATATGCCTTTACGTGCATCATATTGTAATTCTTATATATATCAAATATATCAAATATATCAAATATATCGAATATATTAAATATGTTGATAATAATATTATTATTAGTATTAATCAAAATTAATGTTTAATAGAACGATAAATAATATTAAACTTACCACTTTCTAGACGAACAAAATTTTCGTAATTTTTATATGACACTATACTAGTGACACATCTCCTAAGAGTCCATCTAATACCAGAGACTATATTACGAATATCTTGAAACTTGAGTTCATCCTCGAATTCCGTATGATTATCACGTAAAAGGCAATTGATAAGGTACCTGACCTCATCAGGGTTATCTTCATGATCAACTGGTGAGAATAAATTCTCTTCACCTAATCCTATTTTATTTTACGCGATTAATTTTTTTTAATAAAATAAAATTAATAAGCTCTTAATAATTCTTAATAAATTCTTAATAAGATCTTAATAATAAATTCTTAATAAGATCTTAATAAGATCTTAATAATTCTTAATAATAAGCTCATAATAAGCTCATAATAAGCTCTTAATAATTCTTAATAATAAGCTCATAATAAGCTCTTAGTAAGCTCTTAATAAGATATACTAACCTCTTGATAAAACTTCCCCAGCACATAAATGAATAATTGAATAAGCTTCATTTAAAGTAACCATTTGTTCAATATCTCTCTTTTGTCTTCTTATAGCACTCCAACTTCTTCTTAAACTTCCACCACTCCTAGAAATAATTCCTTTATCTTTTTTAGATACATCAACAACATTTTTTTGAGTGTTTTTTTTATAGTTTTTTATTTTTTGAAACATTTATGATTCTTTTTAATAAACTTTAAAAAATCTTTAAAAAATCTTTAATACGATTATTGTTTGATTATTAATGACAGTTATATAAAAAAAAGAAATTATTTATGATCTTAAAGGAATATGAATGAATGGTGTTGCAATGATAATGACGATATGGAAATAGAGAGATTAATTTTTAAAACCGCATTCGCTATCTTTTCCCTTATTTGAATAATTGCTTTGGGAAGTGAGAGAAAAGAAAAGATATAAAAAAAGAAAAGACTAAATAAAAAGTAATAATAATACGAGAAAAATAAATATATGTTATATGCTTTATAAATGTTGTAACACATTCTAACAGTCAATTTAGAAATTCTATACTAGTCACAGATTTTTAATGTGGCTATGCGAATCAAAGATTTCGTTAATACATTTAGTCCTACTTGAGATTTTGAGGATCTTTTACGTGATTAGGTATAGTCTTGCTTTATTTATGGAAAATATTTTTACGTAAAACGGTATTACCAGTCCTCGAGTTTTAGAAAACAATCTATTTATCAATAAAAGGTGTACGAATTACACCTTATTTGGTTAGACCAAAAAATTTAATTCCATTTTTCGATCTGCATATGTATGCGCATTATCGCTATTCCACAAACCGTCCTCAAAAAAAAAATAGGTTAAGATATTTGATATACTTAATATTCATTAAATTAGTTACAACTATATTCATTAAATTAGTTACAACTTATGTACTTCCATTCGTTATGCATTGTACGTGTATATTTTAATATTAGATACTATAGATTTTCATTGAAAAATTCTTATTAAACCGAAATTTTTTTTTCCGTTTTTAATGGTAATTATTTCATACATACGTAATGTACGTTAATGATAACCTTAACAGTAATTTATTAATGTTAACTACGTATGTATACGTATAAATTTAACACTTTCTTGTTTAAGCTATTCCGTTAATCAATATCAGATATGTATTCGTGCGTACGTACGTACGTACAGTACGTAAGTTATTACAACGTGATGTATTGTGCAACTATTAACGTATGGCACGTGTTTCACATTATAATCTCTTTTATCTCTTTTAATACAAAGGTACGTACGAACGTAACGTACGTATTATTATCCATTTGACGTATGCCAATGAAAGTAAAGTGACTTTTTTTTCTGTATCTTTTACTGAAATTATTTTTATTACAAATATATTGATCAGAAAATATTTATTATACGAGTCTGACGTAACAACGTGTGAAGTATTTTTCATGTTAATAAAAAAAATTAAACTCACTACAAAAATATCAACGATATAACAACACCAAGACTCTATCCAATAAGAATTTTAAATTAATCATGCCAAGACCTAGTGATGCGTTGTATGCGATCATATCCAGTAAGAATTTAAAGCGAAAACTTAATAATGACGTGATCCCGTCTAACCCAAATAACATAAGACTTTGTTTAATAAGAATCCAAAGAAAGTTAATAATGTACAACTCTGTTCAATGAAAATTTAAAGAAAGCAAATGTATGATAATGTGTGAACACGTCTCCGCTTTGCTCCAGCCAATCAGGTGATTCAGTTTAATAAGAAAGAGGTTTCTACGTAATAAGAATTAAAGAAAGCAACGATCTATTAACATGTGACTCCATCCAATCAAAATTTAAAAAAAGTCTTATGTCAATTTTAAGACCTACCAATTTTTAAATGAAAATAAAACAACCAAACCGGAACACTTCCGTATTTTATCAATATGAAAGTGTTTCAGTTTAGTTATATTAAAATAGACAAGTTGGCGCACTTTCATATCTGATAAAATGTGAAAGTGTCCCGTTTAGCTATTTTTCAAACACATACCAATAAAATGAGTCAAAAAAAGGCACTACGTACTGAATCATGTATGCTAAGAAAGTTTGAAATTTATATATTAAGAAAGTTTGGATTATGTATACGTATCAAGAATGTTTGAATTATGTACACGTACTGAGAAAGTTTGCATGGTTAAGATGGTTAAGATTTACAAAGTTCATCCTTTATATATAAATATACCCCTTTTGATAAGTACTACGTAATCTATTCTTTTTTTTCGTGTTAGAGTTTATTATAGAAATAAAACCCCTTGTACTAAAGAATTCTTTTCGGAATATACGTACGTACGTATGTACTATCTCGAATTCTACCATACATTGCATACTACATTGCATACGTATCTGCTACGTACAATATACGTATGCTCAAAAAAAAAAAAAAAAGCTCGCTTTGTTAGATAAGACCCGTATGCACAACAATAAAGTTTTTGCATTATTTATCCTAATTGTCTGAATGATAACACAGCCCGGGTAAAAAAAATTTCAGATCGTATGATTTAAGTCATTCATGCTACCTTCGTACGTGCCCAAATTTCACATGATTCTCAATTTAGAAATTCACTATAATGTACACTTGTCGGCAAGGCCCGGACAAACTCAAAACAAGGTAATTACCATTTATAAAAAAAAATCAATCCAAGAAAATAATCTCGACATTCTGTAAATGTTACTGATGATGCTAAAATCGGATTATGCTGATTTGAGTTCTCAACTTGAAACCTCGATTTGAAAGTAAAAGTTCTATTAAAATCCACCTACGTAAATTCTTTTATCCTAACTTAACTTAAAAACACAACCTTAAAAACACTTAACCTAAAAACGCAAACCTAAAAAACACTTAACTCTAAAAACAAGCCAATAAAAATGGCTTCAAAAAATTTTAAAAATTCATACATTATCATCCGTGACACTATATATGAGAATATATACCATTTGAGTGTTGCAAATTGAAAGCCAGAAAGTCTAAAACTTCATTAGACAATGAAATATGCAGTACAATGATTATTCGGGTAAAGCCCGCATTCCGTTATATAAAGAATTCTATTTTTAGATTTCCTGGTTTTCACATAGCGACACCCATTTGTTTAAATAAGATATTAGTTTAACCAGATTTTGGGATTTAGGCGTGGGCAAACCCAAACTATAATAATTTTGGTTTTATCGGCATGTATAACTATAACGGTAATTGATTATTAATTTTATCGTTATTGATACATTCAATATTACCGATAAAGTAATAAAAAAAACTGTGCCAGGTTTGTCAAAAAAGATTCATCTCGTAATTTTATTATAAATTTTATTATAATTCTTATTATAATTCTTTGTTTTAAGTCCTCTACTAATCCTAAATTAACACTAACCTATGAATTAGTTTAATACATTCATTCCGATATTAATCAATCTAGACACAACACAAATTTATAAAGAATAATTTTAGATTTTATTTTTATGCTTATGTTATATTAGTATGTTAAACTTTCATTAAATGACGGGGATATATAGAATTTATGAAAGTATTCGGCCCGTTATTCAATGATTATTTTTAAAATTTTATAAAGTTTTCACGGAATTTCTGAATCTAATTTCGTTAAAGGTCTAAATCCAGTTTTTCTAATCAAAACTAGTGTAAGTTATTGCTATCTCTCGATTACATTTTCCAAGATAAAAAACACATATATTGTAAGCCCTGAATTAAGGTCCCGTCCCCTACCCGAGTAATTGGTCACGTGAAAAGTAAAGGAGATTTTACTTTTATTACTTTTATTACTTCGGGTAGATCGACGGCAGGAACTGAATATTTAAGTTTTCATCATGGCGAGTTTAACCCCTGATGAATTCTGTAATTAATCATGTGTGCGATCAGTTTTCTAATCGTTTCGATAGTATGTATCACCTCAATATAGAATCGGTTCTATTAATTAATCGTTTTTATTATGCACAATTAATGTAAAATATGGGCCGTTTTGCATCACTGTTTTGGCAGTAATCGAAAATTTGTTAATATTAAATTATGATATATACAGATAACTTGTTAATAAATTATAATATCGGTATAATTGTAGTTATTTAAAAGAAATTTGTGAAAATTTTAGCAATCATAAAAACTTTATTGTAATAAAGTGCGTATATATTAAATATACAGTATATAACACAAGATTGACAAGTGCTTTCCTAATGCCTCCCGATTATTAATAAATTATAGTCTGGTGCTTTCCGATTAACTAGAATTTTATGTTCAAAGCATTTCTTGGTTAGCTAATATTTTGTACCAAAGTACTTTCGAATTTTACCGTCTGTGTGTTTCTCAATTAATTTGCAGCCCAAATATTTCTCAACTAGATTTTATGGTCAAGGTTTTTGTAGCCTAATTGCCTTTCGATTAACTATGATTTGATTGCTTTAATATTATTCTACAAATAAATAAAACTCAAACTTTGATAAATTAGCGAAGCTTCTAGTAAATTATATATGGAAATATATAAAGGATAAGAATCTTGACCAAAATGTATATTTATATAAAGATCGATAACATTAATTTACAACCATTAAATTGACTTCGAATTTATATTATTATTATTATTTTTTAATTTTATTATTATTATTCTTATTTAATTCAATTATTTTTTTTCATAGATCATCAAAACAAATAAAATTGACAAAAATTTAAAAACAATATTATAAGTTTCCTTTAATAATATAGTTTTCTTTAAAAATATTGGATTTAACATTGTTAGATTTAATATTATTGGAAATTCAAAAGTTACAAGTAACTAATTATGGTCTAGTTGCTAGTGTAAAGTTGGCAATCCTAATAAAGAGCAAACAATTTTTTGTTTATTTATTATTCCTAATCTGTACAGACTAATCAACTTGGCCTGTTCTTAAAGTATCTAGAAGGTTATAGATTTTATTTATTCAGTTTGTTTTATTTTTATTTCAATATAAATTTTATTTTTATTAGAACCAAATTATTCAGAAAACTTGAATTCAGTTCTGAAAAAATTTTTTCTGACAAAAGTGGAGTATCAAGTTACTTCAGAAAAATTATAAAATATATATGATTAATCAAAACTGTAAACATTAAAAAACAAACAAGTAATCACATTTCAGATATTAAAATTTATAACAATCAGCAAAAAAATACAACAAACATCAAGTCATATACAAAACTAAATTAGATAATAGATAATCAAATAACAAAAATACAAAAATAGATCAAGTAAATAAAATAATCAAATAGAAATAATCAACAAATAAAACCTAATTTAGTAGGTACAGAGAACAGGTAACAAACTGCATAGATACTTAAACTGCAGTAAATTAAACCATATTCTAGAAACATCTATAACTAAAGAACCAAGTGACTTAGAAACTATAACAAAAAACTTAGTTTTTGGTGATTCTTAAAAAATTATAACTTAAAATATTCTACTATACAATCAAATACTCAAAACCTTAAGATATGTATCAGAAGAAATTAAAATAATACCAAGGAAAACTATTAAGGATTGGGTCAATAAAATTAAAATAGTAAGCCAAAATTTAGACTCAATTAATTATATATTAAGTTTAAACAAAGAGGAAATAAAAAAGAAAAAAAACAAAATGAAGAAGATCAAAAAAAAATAGAAATGAACAAAATTATTCTAGTATAATATTTAAGAAAAGATGAAAAACAGAAGATACAATGATGACAGATATAAAAATAAACAAGGTCATAGAGCAAATAGAAACATCAGATATAAAAAAGTGTCAAGTAGTAATACAACAAACAGAACTAACAGGTAAAAACAAGAAGCTACTAGTAATTAAAAATAATCATATAAAAGTATAAGATAAAAAAGAATACAAGAAGAATCAGAAAACTTCATAAGAAAATATAATCCAAAGTATCAAAGAAACAACCATGCAGAAAGAATTAGAAATCAAACTAGTAGCAATTCAGTTAGAAGACAGGCTCTGGTTATCTAAAAACAGAACCTATAACAAGAAGTTTTTTTTTAAAGCAAAAATCATATTCTTTAAGTTCAAAAAGAAATTAAAGAATACTGAATCAACTATATGAAGTGGGTTCTTAAAAGAAATAAACATATTAAAACAATTGAAGAGGAATTTCAAAATGGTAATAGCTGAGTAGTAGTAGATTTCAACTGTAAATACAGCAGAAGGACATTAAGTAAGTACATTAAAGAAAAAGAAGAAGATTGGTATAATTTTATCCCAAAAGAGATTAAAATTCCAAAAAGAAAATTCAATATATATTCTAAAGAAAATAAAAAAATAATAAAACCAAAATACAAAGAAAGATATCAAGTAGTCTTAAATTCATAAAAGAGGAATTTGACTTACATCTTAAAGAAAAAATAAAAAAATCTAGCTTCAGCAAAAAGAGAAAAGAAAAGATAGAAATTACAAGATATATAATAATTTAGGATTTGTCAGTAAATATTAAGTATAAAGAAATAGAGTATATGTATAGAAGCCTTGGCAATATACATAGAATAAAAGTCAAAAGATTGCAATTCAAGACACTGAGGTTACAAGCAGTAATAATGATTACATCCTATGTTCATTACTATTAGATAATAACAAATTAGTTCAAGTAACTCAAAAAAAAGAAAATTATGAATAAAGAAATAGACAAAGTCTTTACACAGCAAAACTACTAGAGATTCCCAAAGAAGCTTCAGAGGTGTTGCTTCTGCAAAATTTAAAAAGTAAAGGTGCAAATTCAATATACATTTCTGCAAATAGGAATGGTAACTCTAGGAGATTTGTAATAATTATATTTACAAGTCAGGAAGAATTAGAAGCAGCATAGTTCAAATTGATAAGGTATAACAAACATACAGTTTTTTGGGAAGACTACAAGATGAAAAGAAAAACAGAAGAGAAAACAAGAATAACTAACAAAAATTACAATGATAAAGGAAAAAAAAACATTATTCAGAAAAGAGAATACAAATATGAAGAAAGAGAAAAAAAAATAAGAAAACAAAAGAAGAAAAACAAAAGAGTATAAAAAAGTAATATAAAAACATCTACAAAAAGGTTATTGTTAAGAATACTTAACAGACTTGACAAATTAGAAGCACAAAAGGAAGTTAACAATATGATAATAAGATGGAAACTGGCAAATTACTCCTAATAGTAACTGAAGTTAATCTGAAGTTAACAGATATAAAAATGTGCACCTCTTTATAAGTTCAAGTAGTCAGAACAAAAATACTATAAGAAAATACTCTATATTTAAAGAAATACTCTAGAAAAGATAAAGTGAAGCTGCTGAATATAGATAACAATAAAGCAAATGAAAAACAAATAGATAAAGATAATTCTTAGCAAGAGACTAGAAATACTCAATATAGGATTCATACAGGAAGAATATATGAAAATAAGAAAATTAAGCTTAAACTAGTAATACACAATATTAATGATCTTAAAGCAAATAACTAAAAAATAAAGTCACTATATGTATAAATAATAAATAATAAACTTGATATTATAGAGCTTTCAGAAACAAATATTTTAATTAAAGAAAGATTTTTCCTAACAAGAAATTTAGAAAATATAAAAGTTTTTGGACAAATGCATATTTAGATAAAAAGAAAGATTTAAATATAGGTTTGCTAATTAGCAATCAGTAAAAAAACATTTAAGGCAAATAAACAGAGTAAACAAGTATATAATCTTAGCTAGTTTTATGTTTAAACAGCTAGAGATTATAGTTATAATGATTTACTTGTCACCAAATGACAAAGAAAAATGAAGACAAATTCAAAAAACAATTATAGACAAATACATTAAAAGACTTAAAAGAACATAAATGATGATTATAGATGATTTTAATAGTATAGTAGATGTTAACTTGAATAGATTGACAAAATTAAGAAAGAATCAACCAAAACTAAACTCATTATTGAGTTGTCTTGAAAGACAAGAATTTAGAAATACATTTATATTAATTAATCCAGAATCAAAAGAAGTCTCATAATCAAGTCAAGATTCAGATTCAAGAATTAATTAAATTTGAGTTACAGAAGAACTAGCAAATGGTCTTTATGAAGCAGAAATTTAGCTAATGGATATATGTACAAATAGTAATCATAATGCAGTAGTAGCAAAATTAGAGTTGGATCACCTAATTACATTATATAGTGCAGCAAAAATTAGAAGAGAAAATATCAAAAGAACAGTAATTATATATAACAAAGCAACTGAAAAGGATTGGGATAACTATAAGCAAAATCTTAATAAGCAACTAGGAAAAAAAATTTCTATCTAAGATTTGAAAAAGTTTTTCCAATTAAAGAAAGACATTAAAAATGAGAAGAACATAAATAAATAGTGTAATGTAATTAGTAATAACATCATCACAATAGCATACAAATGTTTTCCAAAAAAGAAAATATCAAATATAGCATTTAACAAAAGAAAAAAAACAAAAAAAGTGTAATTAGAGAAAATGCTTATCCAGTTAGAAAGATAAATAAATATTGAAAGAAAAAACATTAAACTAGGTTACTTAGAAGACTATATAGAAGACCTAAATAAAGAAATTATTTTTATTAATCAACAGCATAGAATGTACATAGATCTGGCACAGGGGAGTTGGTTTTGTGAACTCATTAAGGATTTAAAAGGTTGATGAAAGATACTTTATGCAAGAAAGGACAGTAAATTGGATAATCAAAGAAGAAAAGAAATTAAAGAAAACATAAAAAAAAGATTCTAAATAATTGATAAAAAGCAAGACAAAATGTTAATAAGTCTATTAAATAAATTATCAAAAAAAAATTAAAATTGACAGACTAATAGGAGAGATAAAAGGACAAAGAAAACTATTTATAGAATTAATAGAAGTTTTAGAAAAGACAAAAAAATACTACCAAAATCAGTTTAGATTAAGACAATTTAACTAAGAAATCTTTAAAAAATGATGGTTAGAAGTATACAAACTAAAAAGAACAATAAAAGAAGAATAGTACCAAGATCTGAAATAAAATATTACAGAAGAATAGAATGAAATGCTAATAGGTTTTAAAAAGAAACAGTGCTAAGAATTTCAGACATTATATATACTCTAATCCAAACAGCAAGATCTAAGTTTCAGAAAATCTTCAGAAACATTACAAAAATTTGTATTAAAACAAACAAAATCCCAGACAAATAGAAGATTTCACAGATATATCCAATTCTTAAAAAAACAGACTAGTATTACAATTTAGATAATATTAGACCAATAGCACTTTTAGAAATCTTTCAGAAGTGTACAACAAAAATTCTGACTAAAAGATTAACAAAGGTTTTTTGCAAAAGGAATATACTTAAAGGGCCAAACTTTACAAGACTGTCAGAAAACTCAACCAAGAAGCTAGTGCTTATTATAAATACAATAATAGAAGATATCAAAAAGAACAACAATAAGCTATGATTAGTTCTGCAAAATATGAAAAAGACTTTTGATTCAGTATTGCTAATTGCTTTAAAAAAAGCAATAAAAAGAATTAAGTTGCCAGAAAAAACAATTTCAATGATATTAAATTTATTTTAAAGCAGACAAGCTAAAATAATTACATACTGAGGACACATAGAGGCATTTATAATAAACAATAAAATTAAACAAAGAAAGGTACTCTCACTATTAATATAGAGAGTATTCTATAATCTATTACTAGAAAGAATACAGAATGATGTAGGTCTAGGTTATACAACAGTAGTGTCAATTCCAAATAACAACAAGCTAAACTATACAACAGAAATAAAATCACATCAAGCAGTAATGGCATTCACAGATGATACAACATGGATAGCAAGTAATAAAGAGCAAATAGAGTGTACATTACAAATTGCTAAAGATTTCTTTAAACTCAATGATATTTAGATAAATAGAAAGAAATCAAAACTCATTATAATAAATTCAAGTAAACCAAAAAAAATAAAAAGATTAGACTAAGTAATGAATGGATTTTCAAAGAAGAAAAAACCCAAATAACAAAATTCTTAGGAATTGTGTAAGGAATGTTATAAGTTGGATTAATTGAGAATGTCCGACCAATATGTCTAATAAGTTGTACAATTTTAAAGTTTGTGGTTAAGTGGTTTGGCTTAATAATAAACTTAATGAAGGCCAAGTAAAAACAAGAGCCAAAGAATTGGTATGTTTTACAGCAAGGCTGTTCAATACCAAAAAGATAACAAATGCTCTGATATCATATATAAACAATATGTATATAGTGCCAAAATTGGTATATATGCTTCAAGTATCAAGACTTTCAAAAAAAGTAATTAATATTATACAAGGGCCTATAATAGGAGTAGCTAAACACAAGTTAGGAATCACAAGAACAATAAGCAATAGTGTAATTATTTATAGAACTAGGCAACTGCAATGCATTATGGAACTAATTGCTAATTAAACAAATCACAAGTTTGCATGCATGAATTAATTCAGCAGGTTCTAAAGAAAAACTAACAAGAATTAGAATTAATTAGAGGTTGCTGCTATTAGATGCAACAGAAACAAACTGGCAGAAAAACTCAATGAAAGTATGTAGCAGCTTATAGAAAAACAATTTAGCATGTTAGCTAATGCTTAGAGCTAAAGAGTTATGAATATCATTTGACTTTAATAATATAAACATAAAAAAAACAGATGAAAAATTGAAAATCACAAATGTATTAGAGGACAAGTTTATATTACAAGTAGCTTTAGCATTAAGAAAGCTCAATATATTCTTAATAAATCAACTTATCAATAAAGAAGCCAATAGAATGATTTTATAATAGCAGCTTAAACTACTGAGAAAAAAATTGAGCAAAAGAAAACCAGCAAGATGGTTTAAAAGAATCAAAAAAACTATGCTAGAAAACAAAAGTAGTAGACAACTCAAACCAGAATTTATGTTATCAGAAAGGAATAAAGAGTTATTACAACAGACAACTTTAGACAGATGCTTAAATAATAATAGAAAAAAAGAATGAGTTGTACTAAAGGCACCATAAATAGGAAAAAAAAAAACCTAGTAATTAGAAAAATAGTTGCAAACACATTTAAATAGATGCTTATAGAATATTGAAAAACAAAACTACAAGAAAACAAAACAGGCCAGTTTTTGGAAAAATGTAATAGTTGCAACTTTGATCAAATTGAAGAACAGAAAAGTTGTAAAAAATGAAATAATAGAAAAGACATTCAAGGCTTTCTGTTAAGACTTGTTAGTAAGAAAAAAGTGCTTAAACTCGAAATAGAGCAAGAAATAATAAGAGGATTGGAATACAATAAATCAATTAAACCAAGCAAACATGAAAGTCTAGTTAAAGAAATAGTATATAAAGATTTAAACATAGAGCTTATAAAAAAACAATGATTTAATCAAGTACTTAAAGAAGAGCTAGTTTATATAAACCAAAAAAACAAACTAAAAAACAACAAGAAGCTAATTTTTTATACAGATGGATCACTCAAGAAATTAGTAACAGAAAACTCAATAGAGAGTAATCATATAAGAGTAGGGTGGATGCAAGTAGATAGTAAAGAAAAAAAAGTAATTGATAAAAATACAATTGACACACAAAATTGATCTTCATCAATAAAATTAGAGTTGCTTGTGATCTAGTATGTGCTGCTAATAATATTAAGAAAGAAAAAAGACAAGATTTATACTAATAGTACAGCAGCAATAACATGTCTCAATAAAGATAAAAAGTTAAAGTCAAACAGACATTAGATTAAAGAAAAAAATTATAATCTTAAGAAAAGTATTCTAGAGTTACTTAGTTTAAAAGAATTAGATTTAGATTTAGTTAAAATAAAAGGATATAGTTGTAACAAATAGAACAATAGAGCAGATAAATTAGCAAAAAAGGAAGGCAAATAGAGAATTCTGATAAAATAATAGAGGTGCCACCTTCAAATTCAAATGTTTTACTCTGCTAAGAGAATTTAGTGATCAAAAGTCTGACAAAAAAGTTCATTAAAAATGTACTAGAACTTAAAGTTGAAGCAGAATGGAGATTCATATCATTAATTCAAAAAACAGAACCAACTTTAAAAAAAGAAGAACATAACTGATTAACATTATAGCAAACTATTAAAAGTCAAAGTGAAACAAAATGTACAAGTATGAAGAGGAACAGAAAATTAGTAACATTAATTAAATATGTAAATGAAAAACTATCTGAATCCAAGACCTTGGCACAAAGATGACCAGATTTATACAAAAATATAATTTATATACTATGTAATAAAGATCATGAAGAGGATCAAGACCATCCAGCAACATGCAGTGAGTATGAAAAAGGATGGGATGGTACAGAAAATATGGCAATCAATTTGGCATAGACAGTACTTGCAAAAAAAACTCAGAAAATGACAAGTAAGAAAGAACTTAAAAAGCTTTTATAGGGAACTTTAAAAGAAGAAAGATCAGCAAGCAGATCCAAAATCATCAAAGGTTTAATACAAGAAAAAGCCAAAAAGTCAGTACAAGATATTATACAATCTCTAAAAAAAACCAAAAACTTTATAACAGTATTTACAAATGCAGCATGAAATGAGTTTTTTGAAAATATATAGAAAAAATATTGTAATATTGTTGCTGATTGGGAAAAATTGGTAGGAATTAACACTACAATTAAAAAGAAGAAAATTAAAAAAAAACAAAACCTCTCAAGCAAGAAAACATGAAAAGAAGAAAAGACTATAAATATAGATAAACAAAACGAATCATAAAGGAAAAAAAAAGAGAGACAAGGTTCAAATTCAGAAAACATGGCCTAATTCAGTTTTTAGTTTTATAAATAAAAATATAAAACCCTTTTTTTAGGATCTTACTGGCTAGCTTGGTATAGCTCCAGGCCAAGAATAACTATCTGGCCCATGTGGCAAACTGCTTCTGAGCATTTACAGAAGTAGCTAGAGGATATCGAACCAAAATTTGAGCTAACTTTGTATAATATATATACAAGAATCTTAATAAAGATGATTAGCAAGACTGCCTAAGTTAAAAGAAAAAATTTATTCTTATTTAATCTTAAAATTATTATTTTATTATTTTTTATCTTAAAAATTGTTATTTTTAAATTATTATTATTTACTTTTTTTATACTTGTTTATTTTTAAATTAGGATTTTTTAAAATAGTGCATCTGCATCATAATGCACTCCTTATATAATACAAATAAATACACCTAATTGATATATATAATTTATATAACAGATAACAGAAAAAAATGTACTTAAAAATAGAACAATGTTATACAATTCATTAAAGTTATAATTTATATGATTTAAAGTACTTTTTCACGAGACTTGTGTAGCCTATTATTTCTATCACATGTATGCTAGTGTTTTAAGAAAACTTAAAGTAATTTATTAGCAAATATGAATATCGAGTGAATTTACTTAAATCTATTATTTTTTATTATTGTCAAGTATATCTGAGGGTGTGATAACTTAGTGAAGTAGTTAAGTCATCAACTTTCCAAGTAGTAAGTAGTGAGTTCAAATCCTACTGATGGTGAAAATTTAAATAATCACCTATGTAATATATAGACAGTATTATGGCAACAGCATTCTGTTATTAGTTAAGATAAGATACCTATAACATGATCACATTAGTTTGATTGGCAGGTTATAAGGCATTTGCACAATTTTGGAGTTATACAGAAAAATGCAAACTGGCATCAGGTGATGCAAACTCAAGATAAGTCCTTGTGGTTGTGTAAACTTGTAAACTAAAAAGCTGGAGCCTACTTAGGAAAACCTGAGTAAAAAGGTAGCATGGATCTTTGACAGTACTACTGTAAAGGCTAAACTTAGAAAATAAATACCAATATGGAAGGAATTGGGTAGACAAGAATCTTGAATAAGAGGTACTACCAACCAGGCTGCTGAAAGTCTTGAACTGGAAAAAAGAACCTTGAAGCAGACTCTAAGGTACTAGAAACAGGTCATAGTTCTATTAGGCTATCTGGATTAGGAGTCTGAGGTCAGAAGCAGAGGTATACTACAAGTACTAGAAATATGCTATAAAGTGGTGCTAAGGTTTGGGTGAACTTTGCAAGGCCGAGCCCTGTTAACAATAGACTAAATATGGGTAGTTAGTTAATAAGAGGGTTTTTTAAAGCTCTACAGTTAGGTGACATACTCTAAAATGGGTAATGGCTTGACAAATATATAAACAGAAAGGTTAAGATTAGGTTAGATGGCACTTAGGTGTATAGGAACTTGTGTGCTATTTGTTAGTGTAAGTATAAGGATCAGAGTGCTTAAATAGGTAATCTCTTAGTAGATTGCAGATATGGCAGCTAGTGTAGAACCTGCTGTGTGAGTGAACTACTTAAAATAAACAACCAAAAGTTGTATATATGACTAGTTGTAAACTCACTTTGTACAAGTTATATAACTATAATTAAAATACAATAAAAGCAATAGTTACTAATAATTACAGCCTTAGCAAAAGCAAAAAAAAAATATATATATATCTGAAATTAAACAATGCATTGAATACCAAGCCCCAAAACTTCTAGGTTTCATCTACTAAACAAGATCAAATTGAGAGAACTTGCAAATAAAAGTCTAGTAAAGCTAATGTGAAATGACAGTTCTATTTTATATAATAAATATTATATAAATCTAGTTGAAAATTTACTAAGAAGAAGTAATAAGCAAGCAGAAGTAGAATGCAGGACAGACTATGTTTAACCCAAAAGTTTATAAGTCAGGCCAGGTTTAAGTCCAGGTCAGGTTCAAATTTTAGGCCTGTTATAAATCAAATTAGGCTTGAGCTAGGCCTACTAAAGTATTAGATTAGGTTTGGGCTTTGTTAATTAATCTGTAAAATCTAATAAATAAATAGTTTAAATCATAAGATCTAAATTAAGACACTAAATTTCTGAATATTAGAAACTGCTTTTTCTTTGGCAGTATTTATTTTAATCAGAACTTAGAAAATTCAGCCAGATGTAGCAGTTTTTTAATAATGATATTGTAATATTTATTAATATTTATATATATACATATATATAATATCATATTCAGAAATTTTATGACTAAACTGATAAAAAGTCAAGGTGAAAATTGTTATGATGAAATGAAAATTTCCGAAATTTTACAATAGATTATGTTAAATAGAAATTTATAACAAATACAGTAATGTTATTAAAT
Organism: Cetraspora pellucida; assembly: GCA_910591915.1. Classification (NCBI taxonomy): domain Eukaryota; kingdom Fungi; phylum Glomeromycota; class Glomeromycetes; order Diversisporales; family Gigasporaceae; genus Cetraspora; species Cetraspora pellucida. Next base: position 40,220 of record CAJVQA010000147.1, read on the forward strand.
ATATATTAATATTGTGCAACTAATTTCATAATTTTAATTTATTAAAGATTTCTTTATGATATAATTAAATACAACTTAGATATACTGTTATATATTAATGCGAAAATTTTTAAAAGATTAAAAATTTATTCAAACTTACTACTTTCGATTTGGCTTGAGTTTAAACTTTACTTTAGAGTTTTAACTATTGTTTTCATAACTTTGGTGACCTTCAAATATTTTGACATCAAAATGTAGTACAATAAATAATTATAGAATCTACAGTTTTTTTTTTTTTTTGGTGTTAAGGTGAGGCCTTGCTTATATCTTTATTAGTAATTTTAGTTGTATATATTAATATATTATATATTAAAAATATACTAAGATTGTAAAATACAAAATAAAAACTACATGCAAGAATTAAAGCTCAAACAATATTATCTGTAACCTAAACTGACTATGGTGGTTAAGGCCCACCTAGATTTGTAATATTAAAATATAATTATAAGATGTACTATAATTAATCCAAAGTGTTGACTATATATTAATTTTTCTAATAGCCTGTCTAATTGGTGGACAAGTATTAGAATATAAGTATAATTGATCTGCTATTCCACATAGATATGAGTATATTTAGTTTGTATGTGATCTTTTGTAATGTCTAGTTTGTTGTATCTGTTGTAAAATATTGTGAGTATTACAAGTTTGAAAAGATGTAATATTGTTATTCTTTTTCCAGTTAGAGAGATCAATGCAATATAGTTTTCATATTTGGTTATAAATTTGATCATTAATATTAAGAAGTGTTTGAATAATAATTTGTGAAGCTATCTTAGTTGGTATATTGTAGTTATAAATTGTTTTAATTAAAACTTTGAACATAAGACCTTTAATAGTAAGATCCAGATAGAAAGAGTTTACTTGAAATGGTATTCAGTCAAAGAAAAGATGTTTTTGAACTTTATGAATAAGTTCATGAAGCTAACTAGTAGATAAGTCAAGATTTGCTTTAGATAAAATGTGCTAAATTGATGAATTAATAATGTTTGTTATAAAAGAAGAGTTAAGACAAGTTAGCCAGTATGAGTGAAAGTCAGAAAGGTTACATTAGAAGCAATTAGTATTTGTAAAGATAGTTGGATAAATGTTGTGAAAAGAAAAATATGTTGATAGTTTATTCAGTAGAGCTTTGATTTTAAAGGCTTTGGATTGATTGAGTTTGAAACTAGTAAAGTTGGATGAGGATTTTTGATTATGATTAAGATATAGTTATGTTGATTGCCAGTCTATGTAGTAGTTAATATAAGACTATTTATTGTTTTTTTTTGTGAAGACCACATTGCGAATATGTGAGCTTTGCAAATATTTTTGATAAAGTATTGGGTAGAAAGCTTAACAGATTTTGTTTTCATTGTAAAATATGAAAAGGGTTATAAATGTTTGTATATTGAAAGTTTAAAGGCAAAAAGAAGGTATGTTGTTTTGCTAAGGAGTCTGTCATGTTATTAAAGGTATTATCTGTATAGGCTTGAACTTTATAAAAGTTGATATTTAAATTGAAGGATTTGATGATATTAAAAAGTATATGCTATAAAGGTTATGTATTAAATTTAAAAAGTTTGTTAGGATTATTGAGTTGTGTAAAGAGTTTGTAGTATTTAGATATAACTGATTGT